>JASTWP010000484.1:0-144795 GCA_030770255.1 Temnothorax ravouxi
TTTTTTTTACCTTTTTGAAAAAGGTAATTTTGTACTGATATCATGCATTTTGTAGTGTTACGCATCTTAGAAACAGTATATCTTTATCTTACAAACAGTATGTACAGATTGTAAAGCTCTATGAGCCGTATATATTTTGCGATAAAAGACATCCCTCGTTGGATATTTTAATATTTTTATTTTGTACTGTTACCTCTGTAATTCTTTGTGACCACTAAAAAATACACATGTAAACTTTGTATTTAAATACCTTGTATTCCCTTGTAAAATTTAAATAAAATTTTTTAATCTTATAAAATTGTTATCATAAATTCTTTTCTAATTGACACAATGTAAAGATTTTTTCAAAGTAGGTAGTGCAACAATTATTTTTGAGGCAATATATATGTTTTCTCTGTAATTGGCGCTGTAATTTAAAGAAATATCATTTCTTTTTTGTATTGTAATAGATCACTTGAAGCGCGACTCTTTTTTTTGATAAGGTAACATAATTTTGTGATGTGTATCACTTGGGTTATAATTTTTTGGAAATAAAGATACTACTGCTTAGATTTTTTTCGAGATTTTTCGAGATATAAAGATTATGTCTACCACTTGTTACTTATATTTTTTCGAGGTATAATACTATCACTTTCTCTTTTTTCGAGGTAACAACATATACACTACTATGCGTGTACTTGGCGCCTTTTTTTACCTTTTTTTTTTAAAAAGTAGTTTTGTACGGATATCACGCCTTTTTGTAGTATTACGCATTTTATAAACAGTATGTACAGGGTAAAACTATTTGGAGGTATAATACTACCACTTTGTTTTTTTCGAGGTAACAACATAACGGGGTAACAACATAATACATATACACTACTATGCGTGTACTTGGCGCCTTTTTTACCTTTTTTTAAAAAGATATTTTTGTACGGATATCACGCCTTTTTGTAGTGTGTTACGCGTCTTAATCTTATAAACAATATATCTTATAATCTTATAAACAGTATATACAAGGTATGAAGCTGAAAGTGTTACGGACTATTATTTCTAAAGAAAACAACAATTTAATATTTTGCTTAGTTTTTTAAAAATAATAATCTGTAACCCTTTTAGTTGTACACCTTGTATATATTTTTCAATTTCAACATAAAACGTAATCGCAATATAGCATGATTAATGTTAATAAGTCGTTAACTGTAAAATTTTTTATTTATTTTTATTCGCGTGTCTTACTGAGTGTTGTTCGCAATTGTATATGGAGGAGGACGTGGTGGAGAAGGACGTGGAAATTCGGCCGCTGCCGATATCGAGAGAAATGCGATCTAGATTACGAGAGAAACGACTGTCACTGTCGAAAACAGCGAAGGAGACGCAGGCAACGGCGAAAGAGGAAGAGAACGGTGAGGGGCGGAACAAAAAGAAGAGACTGAGACTCTGCGAACAACGGAAGGAAGAGGAATTGTGTAGGATAGAGAATAGAAACGGAGCCTGGGAGCATCAACTATTATCCGATGATGAGGATAAATCAGCCGAGATAAATCAAGTGAGTTATATATGTATATAAAAAGAAAAAAATTCACCTCCGTTTCTGTCTTTCTCCAAACCTTCTACAGGGTATCGTTACTTTTTGTAATCTTTTTCATTTATAGGATGCACAGAATGGTAATCAGTCCGAAAATGTACCTACTATGACAAAGAATGTAAGTTGTCCTATATGCAATAAGTGGTTTCCACATAACGAGATAGAGGATCATGCCGCTGATTGCGAACAATTCGAGACAAATAACGAAGAGAGTAATAACGACACGAATCAGTTAGAATGTAATATATGCAACAATTACAAGACGAATAATGGAGTGGAGTATGAGGGGACATGTTCAGCAGTGTATAAATAATAGGAATGATCAAAGACACTCACGTGGTACGTTCAGTATTACTTAATCTGTTAGTAATATTTTTTGTTTCTGATAAATACTATCTTATCGTAATATACATAGATAACTCTATTCGGCTTGCACAATAAAACATCGGTTTTCTATGTATCGACCTTAGAATCTTGAAATTATACAAAATCTTTTAAGCATTTCCGTTTGTACAAAGGATTAATAGATCTATAAATTGTATTGGAAATTTAACGAGTTAGGGCCGATTGCACCATCTCCGATTAACTGTAACCTTTGATTAAACTCATTCTTTGTCTCAGAAAGACAGTTAAAAGAGACGAAGAGTGAGTTTAATCGAAGGTTACAATTAATCGGCGTTGATAAAACTGGCCCTTAGAGGCTTATATTTTCTATTTAAATGTGTTGACATATCGCATTCTTTTTTTACCTTTCTTTCATGACTATTCAAAAAAATTCTCGTCTTTTATTTCAAATTTTCTTTACATTTAATTTTATTTGTTTATCTTTTTCTTTAGGATCTGAAGATACCAATACCACCTCTACCTCATCCTTTCGCAATTTTATACCAATCAGTGAACAGAAAGATTCCGAGATAGATTACTTGGGTCAGTTTCCATCTAATAGCAAAAAAAATGTATATACTGGTATGAAAAAGAAAACGTTGATTGTTCTCGAGTCCTCATGAGAACTCGAAATGTATAATCGTGTTCTCTAATTTCATTTTTAAAACGAAGAAATTTTTTGGGGAGGGGTGCAAATTACGAATTACGTAAATGCTATTACATAGAACTGACTGATATATATGTATTTTGTGTTTGTTTAACAATTGTTTGTCATGTATTCAGTAACATCTATACGCATGTTTTCGTAACTCGCAATTTTAGTGATATAGACTTTCCGATTTTAAAAATCGAACAACAATGTCAAGTGAAGCCATTATATTTATCGCAACTTTCGACATTGTACATACACTCTCGTATACTAAAATTTTGTCACATAAAATTCTGTCCAAATGAAGTCTGCTTTATATTATAAAGATTAACTAAAGGATAGATTTCTAAAGCTCGGTTTGGGGAATTCTCTTTTTTTGCGTTCACAATTCGGAAACCAGGTACTTATTTACATTTTTGATTGACGAGTAATCATTTTGAAATTCATCAAAGATCTTAATCAAAATTAAGATTGCAAATTGCGAGATATCATGTATTTATTTCGCACTGTACTTGTCAATTATTATTTTTTTATACAGCCTCTTTTGATAAAGAATAAATATTCTGATTTGCCCTCAAAGTAAATGGATGACTACACTATGTTGTATCTCATTCTTTTCTTTTTTCACGTTTTCGTTCATTTTGAGTAACGATAAAGAAAATAGAAATTCCTTATTACGATTTGGCGATGTGTTGCACTATTAAAGCTTACATGCGATGTTACAGGCGATAAAGTGCTATTTTCAGTATCAAAAGATTTATAAGAGGTCGAAAAGAGAGTTATAGCCCTGAAAATGACTCGACTCATTGTCAAGTGAATAAAACGCGAATATAGTATAGTATATTAATAAACAGTGAAACAAGCACTAATGTACTATAACAATATAAGTACTGCATCAGATGTACTATTTCGGAATAAAGAAAGAAATGAATTGAAATCGAATTATAAAGAGTTATATTTTCAAATTGGACTTGGTAATATTTTTGTACACATACCGTAATTGTAGATAATTATACACTTGGATTATTTATTCTCAAAGATTAAATAATACTTATGTATTATTTTGTATTTCTACGAAAGGGATATATGCATCTTTAATTGCCAAATTTTCACTACATATAATATGTTACCGCTAGAGAACTAAAGATAACAATACCACTTTTTAGTTGTGTTCGTCCAGAGTATATCGTATTATTTTCTGGATCAATCACGGCCAAGATAAAAGATTTTTGTGCATCTTTCGATAATTTGGAAATTTTGAAAATTTCAAAGAAATGGTATACGAACGCATTGAAGAGAACTCAAGTTGTTGTTATTAAAATATAATGTTTAAAAGCCGTATAGCTGAAGAAATGTCTCCATATTCATACGCTCGACTATTGAGTTATTTTTATAGAAACTATCGCGTTTAGAACTCTCCAAATCTCCATGTTTCCGCAGTCTTGTACAAATGTCTACAAATGGCTAACGAGGAAGAAATATCGTGGTTCCGCGCGCGCGCGAAAACAAGGTCGGCGAAAAATATTCGTTTACGAAGAGAAATGATGCTATTATCGTCTTTTAAAGCGACCGTACAAAATGATACCAACCGGAAAAGCACGAGACACCAGTATATTCGTCTAAATGATAAGAATAGCGCGCTACCCGTAACAGAAATTGGAAATCAATATTTAAACCCATTCCTGAGGTGTCGTGACCAAGCTGGATTTGCGTGCGGTACTGAATAGATAAGAAAAGTACCAGAATAGTGTTACGAAGCCGTGCATCCTTATCGAAAGAAAACGTGTCGTGGATTACTTATTATCGTTATTTTCTATCGTAATAAATAGCTAGCGGCTTAATCGTCTGCTTAAGCGTGTGATCAGATTTAACACGATATATATGCAATCGCAGAAAACTCACAAAAGTCTGTATCCATAACTTTTTTCTCAATTATACCTCTATCAAATTCATCGTTTTAATTTCTATAAATGTTGCCTTTTATTCCGCAGTTTCCAGTAGAAAATAACGTTAAAGAGAAAAGAGCATATGTAGGAAAATGAAGTTATTGTTAATTACATGAGCCATATATCGAGCATGTAACACAGTAGGTACACACACACACAACGCTCGAAATAAAATTTAAAAATAATAAAATGAGATACATGTAGAGAGAGAGAGAGAGAGAGAGAGAGAGAAACATCGACCATAAAGGTTTTAACGTCAAAGAATTGCTTTTATTTCTACTTTTGTAAAACAATGTAATCGTATCACGAAACAAAGTGATTTAAAGTTTTAGTAAAATATCGAGACAACGAATGATTAATTAGTTTGCGTTTCATATTGTTTTTAATATTTCACATATCGCGCTTATTTCTGGCATTTGCGTGCGAGATACTAAAGAAGTAATTTAATTGGGAACTTGCAAATACATCTCGTAAGAAAATATTTGCATTCTGAGAGAAAATATCTATATCCCACAAAAAAGAATATTTTCGACACGCGAATGTACTAAACAAATTCATGCATGCGCTGTCCTATCATATAAGCGAAATAACAAACTACACAACGGAAAAGCAGGCAGTAACGATATATATCTCGACTATCTTATTTTACGGTAGAATAAATGTTGGCAAAGTTGAGACTCTCGGCACCAGTCTTTAAATTCTGTTTTTGCATTCGGGCCATGGCAAATTTATCTTCACGCTTGGCAACTTGTGAAAACTCTCCACGAAAAGACGTGACCCGTGATACACTCCTCGACGTCGACTTTGTTTCGGTTTATTCGTCCCGCTTTATTTCCCTTCACACACGACCTATTTCCAACAGTGGTTACTCAATAACTACTCAAATTTGCATGCATGCTTTTTTCCAATTCTTCCTTCATGAAAAAAAGACTATGCATTCTATAAAGCGGATTTATATAATAGACAAATCCAACCCATCATATTAAAAATCAATTCGACCACCAGTAATGGTGCCCCAACCGAATGAAAGTTAATTTCGGTGTTTCCATCTTCTATTATTATTGTTCTATAATACAGGTTATGGTTAATAATAAATGATAAATATTACCACATGCCTCAGTGGTCGAATTGGTACGACATGCGACACCCTTCACGGAATGAGGGAAGTTCCAGGTTCGAATCCTGGCTGAGGTAATATTTTTCGCAATAAATTTAATTATTTAAATGTGATGCTTATATATGTATAAGTATCAAAGATTACCTCAATTTATATACATAGACCAAATCCTTGGTTAAAAAGTGTGTGCGGGACGATAATCGAACCAAATCACGGTCGTATTGTCTAGACGACTATAATGACCAATAAAGTCGATTAATATTTTATAAATTATTGCCAGTTAGGCCGATTCATACGTCTTAGTTTTATTATTTCGTACTGGCAAACTACAATTGCATTGAATTAGATAAATATTTAGATTAATAAGATTAAAATGATTAAAATTTTTATCAGTAAGGTGTAATATTGTCCGAATCCAAGCAAATATTCGCCTATCCTGCTTTGCCCGCTACTTTTATTGTTGATTCAATTTCATATTATTTCAACACAATACTTTAACCATCAAGTACTTGACTAATATTTCATTAAATTGGTGCTTGATATTGATTCTGGAATATTTTGATAATTATACATCTACCGCATAATACTCTGCAATTACCAATTGATTTGAAGAATAATTTTTCAATTGATGTAACGAAATTAATTTGTATCGCTCAACAATTACCTATTGTATATGTCGCGCCATCAAGCTGAAACGTGGCGCTCTTGCATTTCTTGAAGAGTTTTTGGTGCGACCAAGTTGGAAGCTTCGGCAAAGGAGGAGGAGGGTGGTGGTGGTGGGTGGTGGGCGGCGGCGGCAACAGAAGAGGCAGAGGTGAGCCCTCAGGACCGTGCTTCACGACACTTCTTTCACTCTGGCTCATTTCTTAGGCGGAAAAGAAAACGCAATCACAATCTCTTCGCCTCGCTCCCGATAGCAAAGCAGATAAGCAATTTGTCGTACGACTTTAATCGTTGGATGCGTACATGATTCAGAATACTATGGCACTCGCAAGTTTTCTCAATCGTCGATCTCGACACGATGCGATTGTGATCAAGTAATGTCATAAATTAGTTTCCTTCGTTTCCCGCGAAATTATTATTCTCATTTCTCTTCCTTGGTAGGCACTTGATTTGCAGGCACTTGAATTTTCAATTCATAAGAGTCGTCGCACTTTTAATCTTCAATCCCATCCCGTTGATGTAATTTTATTGCGCAAAAGTTCTTCCCGAGTCCAATAGTTCCATACAAGAGCAAAGTATTAATTTGCTCCAAACTAAGATTTTACGCGAATCAAATTTAATATAGGAAATTTGTATAATTGGAGAAATTAATCTTTCCTATTGCCAAAGGACTGAAAGTCTTTAATTCGTTCCAATGAAAATTCCTGCGTTAGTAATAAAAACAGATTTGCGAATCAGATAATATCAATGGATTTTAAGTACTTTCACGAGACTACTCGTACGTAGTCCTATCTCCCTCTCTCTCTTTATCAACAGAAAAAGTTAGTAAAGTCTCGATGAGAATAAAGAGTTTCGTGTCACTGATGGCTATGGTTACACATATATACAAAATAAAATACATACTTTTATGCTGCTCAGATAAATATGTATACGTAATACGGATCGATATTCTTAAAGTAAACTATATTCACTGGAGTGTGTTCTCTCGAGGCATATACTACAGAATGCGAGTATTCATGTACTTTGAAACGCTTAGAACAATCCAATTTGCGTTGAACGTAGGGCCATCTGCGCGATGTTGCTATTGTTGCCGTACAGTAGCCATTATATATTAATGAGAGAACAACGTTATTCACGTGTATCCATATAAACCAAATAAAGTTACTTGAAAAATCACAAAATTATCCTCTATTATTTAAAAATGTAATGCGATTGTTATAAATTTAATTTACATTAATTTATAATTTTAGTCGAAAAATAGTCATTTAAAAGTTCTTTAAATCAAGATAAATTTCATTATTGTCTCGTCTCGTACATGTATATGTATAACATGAGAATAATGCATTACATAACAATGACAATCAAAAAAATCAATTACTTGAGATTAAAACTGCGTGGAAAAAAACTATTTTAAAGTAATTCCATTACGTCCTTTTCGACGGTAGAATTACAGTAGCATATAATTGTATATAGTTAGGAGAATTTAGAATATACCTATATCAAAGTTAAAAAATTAAAATGTTACAGATAAGAGAGAAATATGTGAGATAAATCGTGCCGATTTGAGTTTGTCGAGTTGTTCAATTTGCTCGACACTCGATACTCGATATACATCCTGTGACGTCAAATTCATCACAAGCTCGATACCAATAGACTCATCCTTTTCATCGCCATCTTATACCTCGTGTTTTATACTTTGTCATCGCGATTTCTATCGCGGTGAAAAAGAATAATGATTGAAACTTGGGGGGGGGGGGGAGGGGACGGGGGAGATCCATCATACGTAAACCGGTGCAGATAGGTAGAGGCGATTATACGTCAAGTTTTGTCTTTTTTTATTTTGTTACATTTACGATCGAGACAAATATTGTTTGCGTGTTTGTATGGAATACAAATACCTGGAATGACATCCACATTTTTACGTCTTCTCTCGCCAAACCAATTTGAATTTTCACTACGTTCCACGGAACGACCTGGAAAATCTTCCAACATCCTTGCATTCGAGAAATTTATCACGCGTTATATCACTTATGGCATATAAGCACATTTTGGAGAACCGAAAAGCAGACAAAGAACCTCGCCCATTTTATTAAGGGGTTTTGGGCCATGAACGCAATTGTCTTCTATGCATTTGCAGAGGAGGTTGACAGAAATAATAATACCTAATATACATAGCCCCCAAGTCTCAAAAACGTGGGGAAAAATACTTTTTAGGATGTAAATTTTGCATATTTTTATTTGTAATATTAGTTAATTGGCACTAAAAACTTTACACTATTTAATTTAAATATTATATAATGTCGCTAATTTTATATAAAATAATATATTTTATAATATCGTCTAGAGACTTCCCTGCGCCCAAGGCACTTGATCCCGTAGTGACGACGCGACGGTATAACGAATAAACTTATTGGCTTGTTCGGCTAAGTCCAGACCTACGGCTGGTTTGCACTTTTCGGCCGAAAGAAAAAAAAGTACTCAAACGTAAGAATCAAGCTACCATCAGAGCATATTGAAGATATTTTCATATATCATTTGCTAACAGTTCTTATCACAGAAGGTGATAATGAATAAGTATTAAGACTGATAATTGTACCGGTCGCATAACTTTTCTTGTCCCAGAACTTAAACTTATTTTTCTAACGATATATACAACAACACTTACAAAATGGCATATAATTCAATGTTGTGCGCCAATGGTCCATTTTGGGCGAGGTTTTTTCTGCGCGAATAAACATATTCATATAATAGTAATTACAATGCTTCTACTAATGAGGGACATATCCGCGTATCTATTAGTTAAATTCATATTTTCTGCACATTGACAGCTGCCATTTGAGTTTTTTTTTGTCCTCCTCGTCAGTCTTTCTCTAGTTCTTTCGCCGATTTTTTATTTATAGAATTCATTGTTTCGTCATAAGCAAATTTCTACTTTGACTGAATTAGATTAAACGCAAAACTAGATCGCGTAATGTAAATACAACGATCCGATTAATTAAAACGTGTTATTGAATGAAAAACCAAACTCTTTATACATAGCATTAAACTGACTGTTGTTTTGAAGAAATTTAATTCGTGAAAGCAAAGCTCCACTTTCAACGGTGCTAATTTAGGTCGAGTAGTGTAATGACAGGCAGAACAATAGAATTAAAGGGAACGATGCCTTGTCATTTCATTGTTGCACAACAACAATTTTCGAGCTTAGTAGTTGTTACTTTTGCGTCAAAATTATTCGTGCGACTGTATATTAAATCAATCCGCTATAGCTGTTATTATTTTAATTATTTGATACATATCTTTTAAAGTCGATCAACATCCGGCGCTCCGGCAACACGTTTATTATTAAAATACTTTACTTTCGTTAATAGAATTCTAGGCAGCTTTCTCTGTACAGTAATTTTTCTCAGAGATGGAGGGGAATTTATTTCTCTTTATATTTATATATATAGATATATAAATACATAAATACTCGCTTATTACTATGTTAAATACGCATATAAGAGAAGACATAAGTAAGAATATTGTAGCAAAATATTTAAAAATTTACGAAAAATTTTATTCCTTTAATTGATCCGCAATAATAAGTATTAAGTTCATAAAGTTCATTAATGTATATTTAAAATTAAATCGAATTTCCCTTAACGTAATAGATATGCACGCCTGACATATATGTTTATAGGTAGATATATATATATATATATATATATATATGTATGTATGTACTATTCCAAAAATGCAGAAATTACTGTGTAAATAATAAAAGTGTATAAACAATTTTTTTTAAGTTATAGATTATTTAAAATACTTAAATCATCAAAACTCGACGAAAACATTCTTTCGTCGAAAAAACATTTAACATTATGCATATATATCCATCCTTTCTTAATTTAATCGATATAAAGTATTGTGGCAGAATAGAGAATGCCTCGAGATTAACTCGTAAAATTATTAATTAAGGAACAAACTTATAAGAAGCAAACTATATGCTCATATAATTTTTAAGAAAAACATTGGGGCAAAAAAATGACAACCATAAAGATTAAAATAATATACATGTGATATGTTTTGCAAAAGATATCAAGATGGACACATACAAGGCGTAATAAATTATTATTTTCGATACACCGCTCCTTCATATCAAACACTTCACTGGCTTGCACCATTAGCTTGCACCATACCGCGATGACTCGTAAATCTTCCCTACATTCGCAGCGTGATGGCATAAAGAAAAAAAAAATACACGAATCGCTCCAACGATTCGACAATAAGTCTATTTCTCGTACGAGTTGTACATGATTGTAAATTTCGTGTGCGATAATCGGACGATTATATTCGCGCGACACGAGCAAAGTCAGAGTAAAGTCAGAAAAATACAGAATTTATTTTCTGACGCAGGTTCGCGAACGCGACTCCACGTGCCACGGTCCGCGATGCGACTCGAACACAGCTCGAAAGCTCACCTCGAAAAGCTTGCGCAAGCGTGCAGCGATGCGGCTCGACTCAAGCCAATCCGCGTAAGCGTGTCTCCATATTCGTAAGGGTTACAAAGAGGAAAAGAGAACGAGAGAACGGAGAGCGAGCGGAGTGCACGCAAGCACTCTCGCGAGGCACTGCTTCGTAAGAAATTCGTTCTCGTATAAGAAATTCGAGTGTATGCACTTTTCGCAAAGAGGGACGAATGTGAGCACGGGCCTACGTCTGACCTTTCTAAGCGATGCGATGCACTAAATCTCCCGACTACTAGCGTCGGTAAACGAATTATTTCTCTCTCCATACGTTGACTCGCTGATTTTAGATTCTCGTCTAACAGACGCTCTTTTGCAAATGCTTTTTTGCATTCTTTGTGCAGACGAACTTGAAATGTTTATTAAAAAATTAATAAATTTACTCGGGTACTCTTTGCGCGCGCGTAATAACAAACATGTATAATCCATGCATCAAGTTTTCATTGATTCGCGCAAACTAAAGTGACCGACTCTTTCCTATACGTCGTTATATGTCGTATATATCGATGCACATCTTTTCGTAAAGAGCAAAAAAAGATACACATCTCAATTAATATTATTGTGTCATGTGTGTATTATACATTAATACATATCATACATAAAAATCACTCATAAATTGAATCGCAAAAAATTTATTTCTTAAAAAAGATAATGGGAATTGTATTCGGTAAGTAGTGTACGCATAAATTTCGAGGGACTCTATTTGTCTGTAAAGATAAAGCCGGACCTCTAAATTGAAATAGCTCTTGGCTTTATTAGCGCTTAAGCGCGCTAAGCGCACCGTTTTTCAAGCCTCGATATTATTATCGAAATTTGAGCTGCGTAAATCTAAAGAGTCGCACGTCGGATTTGTCTAGTCTAGAAAATAGCACACTGCATGATTGCCAGAAATTATCACGCGATTTATATCTCTCAACTAGTCGTCGTTTACTTCAAATATGTGCCAAGAAAAGAGCTAATATTAAGTACGATAAGTGCAAGCTAAAGCAATCGTATTGCTGCATGGAGACCTGGAGAGTATATAGAGACTTATAAGGCGGCAGTTCTCTCGTGCAATGACCGCGGATACTTAACTCCTTTCAGCTATACTCGCACTACATCCTGCCCACCCGCTATATACGAGTACCTGATGCTAGTGTATCGATCTAACGTTTATAGGACAATACGTAAAAAATCCTTAATCACAACTAATATCTTTCTTTCCCTCCCTCAATAGCATGTTACATGACACGTTGTCTATATATTTCTTACTTTATAAATGCATAGCATATAAAGTTATTTGCGGTACTAATCAATCATTATGCCATGCAACATATCATTTATGCCATGCAACAATAAATGTCAGTCAAATCATGTATAGCGGCCCATTCCCTTTTATTGTTAGTTCGCCTTTCGTTGGTAGTGTTGGTAGTGTTAATTGTTACATTATAATAATACATCTGATAAAAATAATACAATAATGTTTTTTGCGAAACTGCGTAAAGCTGTATAAAGATTTCAGATAAATGCCTCCAGGATACGGGATACGGGATACGAAATGATATTATTACTATTTCGACATGGTTGTGTCGAATCGATGGGATATTTACTATATAAATACTAGTGAGAAGCACTGAATTGTGGAATTGAAAAGAAATGAAATAACTGTACATCAGTGACGAGTAGACTTTCCTGGCGGCTGATATAAAATTGCGCGCGATCAGCTAGATAAATCTGATAGATGAATGGCCGGTATATTATTGCGGTCGAATAAGAGGCTGACAGGACGAACGCGCATCGCGGCCGGCAGCGGCAATGCCTACGGCGAGCTGGTTGCTGGTAAAGTCGTTCGACCTCCGAGATGTAATTTAATTCAAGGGTCGGGTGAGCAAAGATAGATATATGTATAGATGCTCGAAAATGGGGATACACGGGGCGAAGGTATAGACGCGTAGAGAGATAGAAGCGTAAAAGGTAAAGAGGGGCCGAGTCGGGGGACGAGGGATTTGGTTGGACAGAAGAAGGGAATCGTTATATACAAGTGACCGTGTTACTTGTAGGATAAAAAAAAGGGAGAAAAACACCATATAGAGTCGAGATGGAGAGAAGAAGCAGCGAGAAGAAACGGAGTAAACGGGTAAACGGAGGCAAGATTGAGAACGATATCGAACGAGGCCTGAAACAACGTCGATGGAGACACGTCGAGGGTAGAGAATAATGTTTGAACTCGTCGCGCGCGCGCTATCATCGAGAAAACGCTCGGCAATGTCGAAGGTCGTGAGGAGATATTTTCAGCCTCGAAGCATATACAATATCCTTAATCTTTCCGTCTTCCGAGAGCGAAACTGAGATTCTCCGAGCAGAGGGATCGGTGATGGACGGACCTCTATAGCTGGAAATATTTCGAGACGCGACACGGTCCTATTTAACAATAAATATTATCATGGTATCTATTCGAATCCTCGAGAGATTTATATCTACATCTTTTTATACGCACGTATGTATACAAGTAATCAATAGGCCGCTTTAATGAATAAGGTTATAAAATTAATCAATGCGTCGTTGCAACTTGTAGTAATGCTGTGAACTGTGAATGATAGATATGATTAAATAGCTGCGTGTATCGCTGCATGTATAGATGTCAAATAAACGGAACGGTAATCTAATGATTCGCACCTAATTAATAGCTAGCACGACAAGTGCTGACCCGAGCGCACCAGAGAGCGTGTCCTCGTCGCTCGATGTGATTGATGACTGTTAAGTAGACATTAGCAAATAAACTCGGCTAGTTGGCAAATAAACTAAACATTGCCTAAAACTAAATAATGCAGAAATGAAAAATTACGAGCAACCGCATGTATCTCGAAATCATTGTATGATAGATATTAAATTTATATGACGATATACTCTTTCCAGTTATTTGTTATCGCGTATTGTTATTGCATCAATTATTCATAAATTATGGTGCAAATTTAACGTTATACTTAGTGGCCTTCTACAAATTGAAAAATCATCAGCGATCTGACTTAAATATGCAATTTACTATCCCACTCACCACTTGGAAACCTTGAAGATGAACGCGCACTCTGTAACACATATCTTTTTACGTAACAAAGGCACTCGATCTCTTCCAAACTCGGTCTTTTTCCTTTTTCCTTTTTACACGCTCTCGGCTATCTGCCAACTGGGCGGCAGAAAGAACGATCCTGTCATCTTTATTCCGCCGATGTGAAGTCGACCGCAATTATTCTGGCGTATATAAAATACACTTAGGTATGCGTTCGCATGACCTTAATATTGTGGCTCTATATGACGTGTGAAATAAAAAATACTAGACACTACAGACGCGCGCTTCGCGCGCGCTATTTAGCTTTAACATTATCCTATTACTATTACACTATTAACCCATGATACACAAAACTGTCAAAATATACAATGACAGCTGCAAATGAAGTAATAACTCGAAGTAATAACTCGCACACAACGCATCGAGATAACCAATCGGCATCGCGGAAAAGAGGCTTCAATTTTTCGATACAAACAAAATTCACTCAGTTAACACGCCTTTTTTAAAATAGGATAGGAAATAAAAACAAAACAAAACTGATCAAATACGCGTATGTCAAAAATGGACACCATTAAAGAAGAAAGAAGTTGTACGAGCAATTTATGTAAGGTATATTAGATCGCGTCGCTTCCTATTCGCGAAATCAAAGTATAAATAGATGATCGATTCTTAAGCAAAGTTTATGTAAATATAATTTCATATTTGGATTTTTCTATTTTCAGTGAGAATAAATCGCGCGCGAATTATTGTTGAATGTGTTTCGATAATGTGACGACATCACAAACGTGAAGGAATTTCTGCGACTCTGGGACAGGAACGGATCGACTCGTGACCCACGGCTGGTTCGAATACTTCGAATCTCACCGATCGCGGAGCGGTCCGGCCGCGACGCGGCAGTCTCTCTCTCTCTCTCTCTCTCTCTCTCTCTCTCTCTCTCTCTCTCTCTCTCTCTCTCTCTCTCTCTCTCTCTCTCTCTCTCTCTCTCTTCTCTCTCTACTCTCTTCCTACTCTCTCTCTCGGGCGCTTACTTGGCACTTTTCGGACATAAATTCTTGCGATTGCCTTTGCCACTCAAATAATTAAACTGCAGGAGACAAAACTTGGATTGCGTCTCAAGACAAATTTCACCCGCGGCGAATTCTTCGATCGAATATCGCGCAATTACAAATATGACGTAACGGAATATCGAAATGGCTCTCAAAAGCGATTTATTTAAAAATTGCAGACTTGTGCCGTTTTCAAAGTAACCGAATCAGTTTTATCTATTTGTTTAAGAAATTGCAAAATTTTTCTTAAAGACTTTTTTTAATATGTATAAGAAAATGATAAATAAACGATCTAGTAATGCACGCCCAGTCGGAAGTCGCATTTGTACAACCAATTCATGAGAATGAACGTGATATATATAATAACCATCATCTTACACATCAGAAAAACAGTCAATGTGCTTTTCTTTCACTAATATTTCTCCGAGCATATTTGCGTACCTACCTATAAAAAGTTGACGGTTGATTGATATCAACGTCATATAGGTAGATTTGGTACATAATCTCTATACCTTTGCGTTACTTTCTTATACGCATTCTTACACATTCAACGATAAATAACTACGACGTTATACGTCGGATCTTGTCTATCGTGTTGCATCGTGCGTATTCGTGATTGCGCTATAAAGACGGCGATATACATATAACGTCGCCTCTGTCTCAATCGTTGAGAGCGAACTGGCGTCGGCGTCGGTGTGATCGTAAATTTACAAAATAGAAACGCATCGTTACTACATCGACCTCGAAAGATGCATATCATAAATGCAAGAGAAAACTACGAGCAACTTTGAATTGAGAGAATCGTGGATACGTTACAAATCGTATTTTTGATGTAAAATTCAAGTTGGCATAAAATCGCGATTTACGATCTCTGACTGTAGGAAGAAATGTAAGCAATGCAAGTTGGCTGAATCCGCATTTTAGCAAGGCTCTCTCTCTCTCTCTCTCTCTCTCTCTCTCTCTCTCTCTCTCTCTCTCTCTCTCTCTCTCTCTCTCTCGTAAGCGCGGCAAGCCTCGACTTACGACAAATGAGGTTTTTTCGACGAGCATCTCCGGCAGCATTCTTGTCAATGAATTGCTGCCGTCTCTTACTTACAAGTTGTTGCGTCAAGCGAGGGTCAGGGCAAGGCAGTTATCGTTTAAGCACGTGTGGTGCAGGGACGGACGGATTTTCGTCCGTAAGGATCAAGGTCTGCCTTCCATTTCCATATCCACTGAGGCTGATCTAGCGAAGCTTCAATAACTTGCCTTCACTCGCGTATCTCGTGCGACTTGACATGAATTGCTGAATATCATTTGTTATGAGCGGATAGAGAGAGCACTGTATATACTTAGTTGTCGACTCTAAAATAAGTTTTGTCTTAAGCTCTTATATGGCATAATTCCTGTGATTTGTCCCCTGCTTGCGAATTTTGGTTTATATCCATTGTTTCCTCGTGTCATCCCGGGGAGGACGAGCAGCTTGCTTTAATCTTGTATTTTGTTTTCTCTTCTATGCACGCCTCGTCCTTCGCCGCGAGTGTTTCACCTGTTTTCTATTAGTTTTACTAGTAATCGGCATTGATCTTTGTCACGTGGCATTCTTTGCGGAGACGTGAGCCTAATCTATTAATCTTTTCTCTGATTTTTATTCCTTATTATTTTCCATTTTTGCTTTTATGCTTACGCTCCTATGCTCACGCCACGTCCTTCGCCAGGGATAGTTACCTGCTTGTCTTATCTCTATTTTTATATACTGCCGAATGCACGTCAACAACAGCCACATTGTACTTCATATTCTTGTTTATATTTTGTTTGTATGTTTATTTGTTTTTTCACGAATTGCCTAAAGCCTTGGCTATGGCATAATAAAGAATCAATCAATCAATCAATCAATCTCTCTCTCTCTCTCTCTCTCTCTCTCTCTCTCTCTCTCTCTCTCACACACACACACACACACACACACACACATTTATATTTCATCGCAACATGCATGAAATGTAAATATACTACACTTAATATACACTACGTATTCTACATATGCTTATATTCAAGTAAACCGGAGACATTGAAATACAATTGCTTGCCTTCAGTTTCTAGAATTTGTTGAGAAAATAAAAAAAAAGAAAAAGACCAAGAAGAATATATAAATGATGTATAAACATGAGAACGGCATCGTAAACTTGCAAATATTTAACTCAAAAAACGGAATTCAACATAAAATCAATAACTATATATTACGTTTTCTCCTAGAAAACTTAAACTTTCAAATGTCGTCGATCACTCGCACATTCATCGATCAAAATTGTATAATTGCCTCGCCTCGCGCGTATACTGTGCCCTCTGATAAATCGCAGAGATCTCGTGATAACGTTAATCGTACTTTGACTTTCGCGGCGGTGCAGGTGCGGCAAATGCATAATTTTCTTCCTCTCAAAATCAGCGCGTTGAATTACAATAACCAGAGGTCATATCGTCAACATCTGGAAGAAATGTATTCAATTATCAATCACCAACCATTGCATAATTATGTATGCGTGTTCAATTTCCTCAATATATGTGAATTCTTTTCGTTTTTCCCGGTAACGCCGGGGATCTTAAATTACATTTCAATTAATTGTAAATATATTATATTAACTATCTAGAAACGTTATATAAAATTAAATATCTTATTTATTTAATATTTTTTTATTATCCTAAATTTTCTGAATCAATGAATTCAAGCAACAAATTTGGCAAGCCTGGCAATAAACAACACACACATACATATACATCGAGAGAGAGAGAGAGGGGAGAAGGGAGGGAAGAAATTATCCCTTCGAGGGTTTTTTGAAAGGTCAAGAATACAAACAAATATTATTTGTGACATAAAATAATCTGTAACGTTTGTTTTGCTACGATAAAAATAACAGCGATTACGGATATATACATTTTTGGTAAAATTTCCGAATGTGCCAACGTGATGCAGCAATTTATGAAACGGGTACGCGTTACAAATCGTTCGATACGCGGATACCGCATGTATGTAGGTGGAACAATAAGACGATCCGTATCCGTGATTTTGTGTGGGCGCGCTAAAAGACGGACAACGTAAAGATCTTTCGATTTAAGTCTTAGTACGTATGCATTCACGAGACTTTTTGCGAATGCAGTGTTTAAGAATGGGGAACCGGTTCATTAACAACATAATACAAAACCATTTAAACCCTACATAGTTAATGTAATAGCAATAACGATAACAGAAAGCTAACCTAACTTGTAGCTCAATAAAAACTAAATAAAAAAAGATTTATAAAATATCTTTCAAATGCGTATCCATTTTTCTTTAATTAAAATTTTATTTTATATAGCTTTTTTATATGATCCCTTATATGCAAAAACAGAAAAGCCAAATTATTTTAACGTTACTAAATTATAGTAAGAAAAATAGAAAAGGAAAAGAAACAGTGACCTTATAAAATTGCTGAGAATCTCTCTATTAAGAATTTATAAAAATATTATTCGTAAAGAAAGAATATTTTAAAATAAATATTACAACAAATAATGTTCTATACAAGCTCTAATTTTTAGAACAATTTCTATATATCTTTTACTTTAATTTAATTCTTCATAGCAATGATCTATTCTCAATCATATTTTATGTTCCGGCGCGTTTCTCTTTTTTTTATTTTCCTTTATTTTCTCTTCCCTCTTTTTTTGTTATAATGGTTGGTCTCTTGGTAATGGTAAAAAATGTAGAATATACGTATTAGTTAAACGGAATGAATCAAGTGTCACTCCAAGAATCCGATTATTCTGATCTCACCAAAATGCGTTTAAATCGAAGTCAATTTCAAATTCTTTAGAAATTTATCACACGGTCGGTAAATACTAATATAAAAGAATATGCTACCCGTAGACCGAGAACGTAACGAAGTTGTAAAAGGCTGGTGTGATCTAAGGCCATCCAGTATGTGGTCTATACTCTATATAGAAGCTTTTTTAACGAGGGAATCACTAACGTTAAGCGCGTTTAACGCGTTAAGCATATTAAGCGCGTAAAATGTGAAAGGGCAGATAAGAAGCAAAGATTGGAATCATCAGGAAAACAAAAAGCCTTTCACAAGCAAACTCGGACAACAAGAGGAAAATTTAATAACAGCCTACTATATATATACGTATTCTATTATACTCTAATGGTACCACGACGTTATCCACACATTTTACAACTAATTAATATTTAAAAACCGCAGTTTTTCACTCTTATCATTCGGCAAAAATGATAAAAATATAATGAGACTTGAGCCGGTATTCATAGTCTTAGATCTTATATCTATACATATAAGATCGTCTTAAGTTCATCTTTAGATACTCCGTATTAGCCAGTAAGACGAGTCGTGCAGCATCTAAAGATAAACTTAAGATGCTCTTATTCTTAAATATAAGATCTGACTATGAATACCGGTCTTGGCGAAACAAAATGTTAGTGTGCAGTCCCAACAGTGGATAAATTACCGACGTAAGCTGTATGTATACGTGGAGAGATATCAGATTTTGTCGCAAAGAAAACCTCAAAGGAATGCTGGCGCCCACTAGGTGACCACTATGGATAACCTCAACAATATTATTGATTTTTGGCAGTTATAATTTAAAACACGATGTGCGATCCAAACAAGATGTTAGCAATAAAAAGAAAAATTATATTTCTTTTATACCTCTTTTAGAATTTAGATATGATACCTCGTACGTAATACAGTTAAAAAAAAAACAAGAAAATAAAATTATATTATATTATAGATATTACGCATTTGCGGGATATGCTGATTGCATGCCATTTATACATGATGATTGCATTAGTGCATGATTACAAGCGTTTGAATAATTCATATATAATCGCATTTGATGGTAATATATATATATGAGCTCTTTCAGCATTATGCAGAATAAGCCAATTATAAGATAAAAGTCATCAATGATTAGTAAAATTTTAAGGTTTGCTACTCGCAAAAATAAATACGTGAATAGCAAATATGTGCTTCTCGAACATAATTGTCATCAGCTGATATAATTTAATTTTTCGGTATATTTCGATTTACCGGAAGTAATGTTATAGTTAACTTACCTATATACTTGATTATTCTCGCAGAATTTTATTATAAAAAGATATCTTTTTAATGTAACTCGACACAACGCGATATTTTATATTGATTCACTTTCCCGGAAATACATTTATACGACATCTCATTATTTATAGACGATATTATAGAAATCCGATATCTATATCAAAAGCTTAGCGTATATTCAGTCGAATATATTATCATAATAATTCATTTATTCACATGTTTCTAAAGTCGTGTGATAGTTGGACTCACGTTAATTTGATTCGGTTAAAACTTGTCAGTGACACAAACAAGTTGCCTGGGAAGTTAATGCGTGGTATACGCCAAGTTGACTGCGGTTAATTGAAACAATCTCAATAACTCCACAATCAGCGTAACGTATTAACAGCGATCCTTTGCTTTCCCGCGATTATCAAAGCCCGACTGCAGTTCACTTTGTTCCCGTGAAATTATACAAAAATCACAAATACCATCCTAGCGCGTATATGATGTTTATTGTTTATTTATTGCTCCGATATGACTTGTAGAGCTGAAAACATCGTTACCAGATAATCAGCTTCTCCTACTTGTAACCTTTTTCGTATACGTGAAAAATTACGCTGTAACTCACAACAGTCAAACTCGTGCGATAAACATTCTTGAATAATATATTGTATATATACACATATTGATATAAATATATTTAGATTAAAAAGATATGGAGATAAATAAAAATTATCCGAGTTCTCTAATGAAGGTCTTAAAAAAGTCCTTAACCTTTTGATACTATTCAATGCTATTTTTCCTTGTTATTGGCACGTTTATTTTATTTTTCTTTGCAAACAATTACCTTAAACAATAATTAAAAATTTTAGAATAAATATTACGAACCAACAACATATCACAATAGTAATGCAAGCAAAGAAATCTAGGCGGATATGAGCTTGGTATCTATTTTAATACATTTCCTCTGATATAATTTCAACTTTCAACATAATACATGCATCATTGTCGAAAAGAACGATTCACAAAAACCGATCGATGGTTTTTCAGTCAATTTTCTTCGATTGTTATCGATATACTTTCCAATAAATTTGGAAGAATAGACATTTTCCTGCCATCGTAACTCATCGAAAATACAATATGTATATTTTTACTCATATTATTCATATACCTAATACATACATATTTCTATGTATATATACACACACACACACATATATATATTATATATTGCTCAATAATACGTGTGTAACGAAATTGTTATACCGATACGATTTTATTAATACAAATGGACACGAAGAGATTATTTTATCGCCTTATTGACACGATCATCCATTTTGTCTGACAAATCTGCGAATCGGCAACCGGAAAAGATACACGCTATACTAGATACACTAATATACTAAATACTATATAGCTCTAGTTGAAAAAGCGGCTGCTTCACCTGACCGAACAAACAGATAGGACGCAAAATAATCGATATATACTTTCATAAATGAAACATATACCTACGTCCGATGCTTATGCTAATGCTCATGCTTCTGATAAAAATTTTTATCGTTTCCTTGTTGATATATTACTCTTATTATAGAAAATATTACTCATTATTGGAATCGCGCAAAAGTTTTTTTTTTCCCCAATTCTTTTCGGAAGCTCAATCTTTTTAGTAGTACTGATTAAAGTGTCACTATTATACGTAGCGAGATAATTCCGAAAACAAGTCTCGTTGGCGGTTTTCATATAGTTACAATGTTAGTTCATCATTGGTACGAGTCGATTGAACGACTCCGAAAAGTGCCGACCATCCAATAACTTTCTCACGATTGTGAGCTGCGCTTTTGTTTGCAAATCCGACCTCATTTAAAAGCCTAAAATTTCTTAACCGCAAGGAAGCCTTAACGATTGACATGTTATGTGTTTGAGTGTTTAGAAAATCGATTTCTCTCATTACTTAAAAACCAATATCGTATAAAATGTGTAAAAATATTAAATTTTCCATGTGTATAGATATATAGAGTGCGTGTAATATGCGTTTTTGTTTAAATGATATGCTACCTGAAAGTCACTTAGCAAACTTTGAAATACTATCTATATATTTATGTATAATAGAAAATTCGAAGGAATCTTTGTCTTTAATTTGATAATGACAAATTTTTAGATCGCTTTTCAATTTGTTAAGATGTTCAAAACATCTATCTAAAAAATTGAGATTAAGAATTAAATACCGAAATACTGTAGACTAATTTGACAATATTGCTAATGAAAAATGAAATGTCTCTTTTCTCTCTTTTATTAAGCCATCACGTAGGTGAAACATGATGACAAAGAGAATCCATCGAAACAGAACATTTTCTTCGGGGAAGGAACATTTATCTTGCGTTTAAATCTCAGAAAATGGAGAGTACGGAGAGGGAAAGAAGGATGCTGGAAGGGGAGAGGAAGGAAGGGATGGAGGGAAGAGAAAGAAAGAGAGAGAGAGAGAAAGAGAGAAAGAGAAAAGAGGGAAAAGGAGAGGAAAGGAGAGACTTATCTTTATTAGAACGAGATACGTGATGGCTTGAGATAGGTCATCGATAGTATTCGGAAATAAGAACAGCATCCAAAAATAGCTCCCTTACCTTGTACATGCCTGTCCTTGTCCATTTCCTTCGTAAGAAGAGAGGTAAGCGCAACACTGTCTTTCTGAATCACTGCATCACGAAACTTTCCAACTTTGATCAATCTTGAGCCGCAGCGCGTGTATCAATTTTAACAACTTTTCGAAAAGTATGCGCATCTGTCGCAAACGAACTAATCACCGATGCCAGATTTGCTCAAAGGAATCCAATACGTTAATAATAAAAGTATTTCGCTCCAAACTGATCAACCGTTCTTTCTCGCGTTATTAAAATCCGAAATTAATGGAACCATTGGCGACACAAAAGGAAAATTTCGGATTGATGTATGCGTGCGCTTTCGATGTGCGCGTATACGCGCGTCTATCTCCTGTTCGATAGATCATGCAATGTGTATCACGAAAAAAGAGGTCGAGGAAACGTGATAAGTCGAGGAAAACTGAAGAGTCCATCGCGTCACATGGTGTGAGTCTAATGTAATGTCTAATGTGTACCGTGACGTGATCACATTACACGAACAAATTTGACATTTATGCGCAATGATGTATGCATTTTCATATAGATATGCATTTCATTCTTTATGCATAATATAGTTATCTCCTTCTCGATCGCATACCTAAATTAGAAATAAAATTGTTAATATTTGTCTTGACTTTCGGATGGTATAATAAAATCAAGTCAAATATTAATCAAATGCTGAAAAATAATATTGTATAAGCGCGTTCTATACGCACTCTCTTCCAACTTAATAGTTATTTCTTTAATAGAGTTATATTCGATCGAAAAATTGATTATATTTAGAATAAAATAAATAAATTTAAGAAAACAAATAAATTCTGCAAACATTATGTTTTACAATATTTTAGATAATTTTCGAGAGCACAACTTGACATCAATGGCTAAACTAAATTAAGTGACAAAAATCATCGTATGACCGTGTATATATAGTCTATACGCCGCGCCAAGTCGCTTGAGCATTTTTATCGAGGTTGATGGCTTAAGTTAATGTTTTTTGGGTCGTAGAACAAGAATCTGTAAATAGTTTTTTCGTAAGTCGATGCAATAAAAAGTTAATAACAATTTATTTGTTTAAATTGTGCCCTAGCGATCAAACTATACATCCTATAAAAAAATGAACTGAGAAAAATTTGTTCCTCTTTTCACGACGAACAAAATGGCGTTTGAATTTTTCCAAAATCTTGATTATTGACGGAAATATGTCAATTTTTAGGTAATTGCACCACAAGACAAGTTCAGACAAGTTCATCAGAGTTTCAATTGCTTTAACACTTTTAACGATACAATTGAGCGCGAGCGCGCACGCCTAGGGTAATCCGCGACGCGTAGGCAGTAATTACCTAAAAATTGACATATTTCCGTCAATAATCAAGATTTTGGAAAAATTCAAACGCCATTTTGTTCGTCGTGAAAAGAGGAACAAATTTTCTCGAGTTTATTTTTTATAGGATGTATAGTTTGATCGCTAGGACAATTTCAACAAATAAATTGTTAATAATTTTTTATTGCATCGACTTACGAAAAAACTATTTACATCAGATACTTGTTCTACGACCAAAAAACATAAAAAAACATTAACTTAAGCCATCAACCTCGATAAAAATGCTCAATCGACCTGGCGTATAGACTATAGTGAAAGATACATTCGCAGATAGATGTTGGAAATTTAATCACATGTTGAAAAGAAAAAAAAAGAAAGAAATATATACATATTGTTAATGTGAAAAATGTCAATGACGTTCAACCGGCACCTCTCAGCGCCTATTGTATATAGCAGTTGGAAAAACAGTTGTGGATCATTAACGCAAAGATAGAGAGTGCCGTAAAAGGGATCAAATTGGAATCTGCCTGAAGTCGTCTTCATATGATGAGAGAGAGAGAGAGAGAGAGAGAGAGAGAGAGAAAAGAGTGAAGGATAATTTGTGGGATGGAAAATGTATGCTCGACGCTTTCAGAAAAGTTGCTATAAAAAAGTCACGCAACATTCTCTCTCTCCCTCTCTCTCTCTAAATTTTTTAGTTTTAAATTATCTGCTCTTAAATAATATACTCTTTTACTTATAAATAAATTTCTGTGGGTTTTAATAAAAATCAATAATAAAATAAAAAATCGCATTAATACGAATAAATTGATGAATAATCCAAAAAGAAATCGATCAATTCGAGGTAAAATAAAATACGTATAATAAAATTAAAGTTTATTTTCAAAAAACTTAGATCACTCGCGAAATAAATAATAACAACATTATTTACAATTGACAAGCTTACTTCTCATTCTCTTAGTCCTCTCTTATACTTTTGTTAGATACACATAACACATATATATGTATACATCGGTAGCCACGTTAACGTTTAAAACGCACAATTCTGGAAATGCTTTAAAGACGAGAATTGCAAAACAAAGTCCTGGAAGATGCAAAATGTACATTTCCTATAGATTCGTACGGAAATATTGCGTAATATATAGACATTATTAAATGTCCAATCAGTTTTATAAATTTGTTAAAACTAAAATAAAAATTTTCTCTAAAAATCTCAAACGACTCTCAAAATTTAAAAAATGTGGAAAGAAGAAAGATAATGACGCGCACATCGATCAAATGTATGTGGTTATAAACGATTCGTCAGAAATATTAGTAATACTGTTTCGCCAAGATATGATCTGCCCGAAAATAAACTATTTTTCTCTATCGATGCATTTGTTTTTCGTTTGAAATTCTTTTGTGTATCATGACTTTTTTATTTTGTACATATAAAGAGAATATCTTATCTCAGTGTTATCCCAGCGAGAAAGAAAAACGCGACCAATATCAAAGAGCAAATCGTAGCAGGTACGAGAAAGTGTCGAGGGGATTAAACCGACAATTCACGAGGATTAAATCGATTAAATTGATTCACACGTATAACATGAGACTTATTGTCAAATGAAAAACCATTCGTAACTGATGTTTCAATTCTTTAGCTTTTAGGTACTATAGAGTGATTTCGAATCGGGGGCAGTAGACAGTAACCAGAAAAAAAGAACAAAAAGAAAGATTATTAGAAAAATAGTAACAACAGCCACTGGTTCTTTTTTCTTTGTTTTTTCCCCCTTTTTTTCACTGACAAAACGAAGAGCTTACAAGTACGTACACACCAAGACGACGAAGGATGGTAGATGAAGAAGAGTAGTGGGGAGAGAAAAAGCGTAAGAAACACGAGTACACTCCGCACGCGGCTACACACAATAGAAAGCAATAGAGGCAGCGAGAGCGGCGCGAGGGACCAAGGGACCGAGGGTAAAACAAGGGGTGACAAAAAGTTAAGGCATTGAACGCGTGCGAACGAGATAATGTTCGTTCGCTCCGAACTCGGAGCTGTAGGCTGTAGGTAACGCGCGTGGTGATGTGTGCTCAAGAGGATATATACGGCAAGACTACCACCCGACTACAACGAGGCGTCGTGGGGTAGATAAGGTAGATGCACCTCGACGGAATGTCGTTGGACTACTGACGATTCCGAGAGAACGAACCGCCGCGCCGGCTGAGCGAGTGGGACGCGGTAACGCGCCGCGCCGCGTCGCCAACGCCGACGCCGACGTCGACGCCGATGCCGACGACGACGACGACGACGACGACGAATCCCGCGAAAATCTGATATGCGTGCGCACGCGGTGACGAATCTCTCCGTTCCTCTAAAGATCCATCGGTCCACGACTGGTCCATTCGGCTATGTGGAGATTCGCGAAAAAAGGAAAAGGAATAGGTATTTCTAGAAAAAGTCAATTGTATGAGCACCGATGGATTTTCCTTTTTGCAACTACGCCGAGAGAGAGAGAGAGAGAAATATGAAAGTTAAATAAAGAGAATGAAAACTTGTAATGATATGAAAGATGTATTAATTAGAGGAATTCAAGTGGAGGGAAATTCAAACTATTGGATAAATAAAGTAATAATTTGCTAACAATATAAATTATATTTACAATCACTGAAAATTATCCCCATTAACCCTGCGCAGACATCGTGGACCTTTTAAGAGACAGTCGATTTTTCATTTATAATTTTTACAAGAATGGCCTCAGCGCTCTAAAAAAAAATGCAACAGTTCCAGCCTATATATAGAAATCAGGCTTTTTGAAGCCTTGAAGATAATACGTGCATTTTTATAAATTTTTTGTAACACAGAAACTTTCAAAAACCTTTTGGACTTAAAAATCCCAAGGTGTCCGGGTATAAGTGCTCCAAAAACACGGTGTCCCCG
Organism: Temnothorax ravouxi; assembly: GCA_030770255.1. Classification (NCBI taxonomy): domain Eukaryota; kingdom Metazoa; phylum Arthropoda; class Insecta; order Hymenoptera; family Formicidae; genus Temnothorax; species Temnothorax ravouxi. Next base: position 26,855 of record JASTWP010000484.1, read on the forward strand.
CGCAGAGTTATTATAAAGTCATTAAGAATGTATGGGAGGTACAGTCTGAGATCATTAAAATATAAATGTGTTTGCTTCTACATATTCATATGTATTATCAAAAGACCGTTAAATTGATCTCAATACCTCTTGTTATTTTCGCGCTGCTATCTCGCTTTTTACCGTATAGGAAATTGTATGTAGCTAATTTAAATGTGATAAAAGTCGAAATTTCCTCACATAATGCAACAAGATAGATGAAAAAAAAAAAAAAAAAAGAGTATGAAGATTGATAATATGTGGAGTTGAACCCAGAGTCGCCACATACATATACGAGTACATTTATATAATAAAGGCGAAAAGAATGGTGATCTATGATATAAAAATAACAAATGATATAATCAACTATCCAAGACCACCGAGCTGCGAGTATTTTAGGTCAAGAGGAAAGCACAAAGAAAAACCTTTCAAGTCAAAATAATATTGAAAGAAAATTACGTTAACTTTTGAAGAAAGGGATGATTAACATAACAAATTTCAACAAAGTTTCCGATATTTCTCGTACTTCCCTTTCATTTTGCAACATTTCCATTACCTCGAATACATACAAAGATGAGCTTTCCCAAAAGGGAATCTATTCAATCGCAATCCAGTAATTTTATTCGCCAAACTTTGCAATTTTGTAACCTGAAAAATATGGCCATCTCGTCATTTTGATAAAAAAGAAAAAGAAAAAAATGTCAGGTTCAAATTGATCACGAAAATTTATTATATGATTATGAGGATTTTCTCTCTCTCTCTCTCTCTCTCTCTCTCTCTCTCTCTCTCTCTCTCTCTCTCTCTCTCTCTCTCTCTCTCTCTCTCTCTCTCTCTCTCTCTCTCTCCCTCCCTCCCTCCCTCCCTCCCTCCCTCCCTCCCTCCCTCCCTCCCACCCTCTCCCCTTCGCCCCCTCTTTCTCCCTCACAACGAGCGAACCGAAGACTTGGAGCGTTAAAAGCAGCATGATAGGAAGAAATACAGAGAGGGTGATAGCCACGGACCCTAGATATTAATACGTGTACGGTGTCGGTTCACTTTGTCGAGCAACGACGTGTAAGATCGACTCTGCCAGAGAGATACGCTCTCCGCGCGCCGTGTACCGCTGATACTTTGTCCTCGTTGCAAGGTGAAATGCTAACTAAAGGGGATGTTTTAATGGCAAAGATAATAATATGCCTGCTCGCAATGGCTATTCCTAGACTGACAGAGATATTCGCATGTCAGCAATACACGCCATTCGCTATCTACGATAGTCGATTCAAAGAAGGCATTGCAATCGTAACTTTGCCAATTAACTCCAGAATACTGCGAAAAAAATATTACGCTTGCGACATAAGCATATATGTATAACATTAAGGTATAATATATTCAACTAGAAACGTCTGTTATAAAAAGTTTTATATGACTGTTGTGTCGAACGATTATTCGCTATCCATTCAAATCTTCAATAGCACTAAATTTAAATTAATATATGAAAAGATACGTACCTACTACAAGAAACTTTATTCTTGAAAAGCTCCTTTCATTTAGTGATATATTTTAAAACATATGTGTGTGTGTGTGTGTTACGTTATATGTAAAAAATTACGTTTAACATTCGACGGTTATAAAGAAAGTGGAATTCGTTAAATTTCCGTTCAACTTATTGTTAGAAACCTTTAAATTCTCACGATTAAAATATTATAGTACGCGATATAATAATTGGACAACGCGACGTGTTCCAATCGTGATGGATGAATCCATCCATATAAGTAAAGAAAACAAAAGATTGTTTCGTTCGCGTGTTTGTTTTATGTAATAAAATAACATTCCATCCATCTTGGAGCGCGTGATATCGACACTGACGTAGCGTACCGTCTAGGTATATTATATGTGCAAGATCGATATTTGAGCAATTTCTCGGTGATTAAAATTAAATATAAACGAACGTTCGTTGCTTTTGTTGCCACAAATTTCAGCAAACTACCATACGCCCCATACCATATAAATATGGCTCTGAAAAAGGCTCAGATCGATTGCGTCCCTAAATATAAAAACTGCACGCGTATATACGCGTGTATAAAAAGTCTGCGCGAGCGAAGTAGAGCTGGGAGCTATCTATTGCACGCAACATATAGTTCATATACTTTTTCACGCGGTGTAACGTATACTTTTTTAACGATGAAACCTATATGTACATGTATAGGTGTGTGTGTGTGTGTGTGTGTGTGTGTGTGTGTGTTCAAAACTGTAAGAACTGCAAACCTTTAGAGATCAATTTCTAATAAAAATTATATAGATAATTCACAATCATAAACTTAAGGAATAAATGCTAAATTGCGCGTCGAAGAAATTATAACAAATTTCGGATATCCCGACTGAATTTATGTCCGAAAGACAACGTTTCTATACATACCGCGATGACGTCAGAAACGAACACCTGTTTAAGCACACGTATCACGTTGCATACCCTAATTATTTGATCCACGATGCATTTTCGGTTCATCGAATTTCAAAGGATTTCTTTTCTTTAGTCGGTCCTCGTGTGGAAAATCAAAATAAAGAACTGAACATGTCAAAACGTTTATTTTTCGTAAGAGACAATGAAAACATTTCACTATCGAAATTAAATCGATATTTAAACGATGGAAAAACGATAAGCTGAACTTTACTTGAAATTGTGTGAATTTGTCCATGTAAATGTAAAGATAAGGTAAATTGTACGTTTCGCAGTATAACAAAGCGCAATGTAAGAAAAACGTGCACAAGTGAATCATTTTCTTCCCGATCTCGACACAAGTCAAGCATGTACTATTTTCCTGGCCACCGCTAGCTACTCACGACGTGTACAATTAATAACCCGTGCACAAGGGTCAAAAGCGGCGCGCTTTTAACGAGTTTTCTACGACGATATACATGTATTGTACATATACCACGCTCCCGCTCACCAAAATACGGAACAGAGAATTTACGGAACTCGGAGAGAAGCAGCAAGCACTTTACGTCGGAATAATAAACTCGTATATCACTGCGGGAGATTACCATTTTTCAACGGGCAATTTGTACTGGGATCCCGATGTGCGAAACTATATATATACATATATATATATATGATTGTTACAAGATGGAAAATGACAAACGTACGAGATATTTTGGGCGTCTCATTCTATAAATGATTTGTCAAATCTCTGACAAAAGAGGTTGTTCAACAATTGCGATAAATGATTCTTGCCAAAAAAGATATGAATATAAAGCTGCTTTTTATATTCAATCGGCCGAGTGTACCGACTCGGCTATGCATTACTCAATATTACGGAACTAATGTAATTATTGTAATTTCTTGATGCGATCATCCCTCAACACATTCATGGATTACAAGTTGATGAATAAAAAGCAAAAGATAAGAACCATCACGCGATGAAAGATTAAACAAAACCAATTCGGACAAATAAATCCCGATGTAGTTTACGAAATTTGTTTAGGGAAATCCGAAGTGCTTTTGGAAAGTAGGATAGAAACGAGCAGGATAGCATCAGAATTAGTGAAACTGCACACCGACGATAGCTTGATGTCAAACTCCAAAAGTTGTCGTCTTCTTCTTCGCATTTGACGGCTATTTCAGTTTTCGAACAGGAAAGGTGACAAATAACACGTAGATGATTTGAGATTGCACGTCATTTGCTACAGCAGAGAGAGAGAGAGAGAGAGAGCACAAAGCGGACGTCATAAGAATTGTTCATTATTCTCCCAGTCTCCCTTATATTGAGAATTCCTGCAAACCGATTAACAAATACCTCTCAACTGGTCTGGTTCTCTTTCGCAATCCATCGCTTTCTCATCCTTTCGAGCACCCTCACATGAAAAGCATCTCCTCCTTCCTTTCCTTCTCCCTCTCTCTCTCTCTCTCTCTCTCTCTCTCTCTCTCTCTCTTTCTCTCTCTCTTTCTCTCTTATTTCGGATTCTCCGCCTCCGTTCGGCATTTTGTGCCGAGATATTAGAGTCTAAGCGAGGGCCTCGAGAGATCCGATCGAAGAACGCCTCCATTGGTATTCCTAATGACGAGAAAGGATGTCGGGTTAACATCGTTTAAAAGCACAGGCCGTCGCCCATTAATGCGCCCGATAGTTCTCCAGAAAATCTCATCAACGGTTCTATTTTCGATCTCATAAACGACGATATCGAACAGCGTTCTGTAACGAATCGTCCTGTTGTTCGGTATAAAACAAATTTCGTATCAACGGGTAAATATAATACAACGTAGCGTGTGCGAGCATAAATTCTGCACTAAACATGCAGAAATTTATTCCGCATGGTAATCCACATTGGATAAGATTTTTTTTTGTTTTCGTCTCTATTAAGTATGTTATCTATATCGTATCAATCTATATTAAATAATATGGATATTTCGTGCAGAAATATTACAATTAACGTTATATACAAACAAATAAATTGCTGTTGAAGAATTTACATACATCGAGTCTATATAACAATTGGCATTAGTGATAATACAATTCTCATTTAATCTCCATTAAATTATAAGTAACATTAATTGGTTTATTTATAATATTAATTGCAAGTAAAATTAAATTTTGACCACGTATTATTTTTATTTATGCACAGTTTTCGTTTGTGCGCAGTGAGATTTATTTCTTCCAAGTTGAACAAGTTTAATAATCATTTTTGTGGCTATGAAAAAAATTATACTATTAATTATTAATATTTTTAAATATACATATATTAAATAATGTATAAATGTATATATTGTATTACATTGCAAAGTGAAAATAATAATCAATTATTTACAATTGTTATGTAATATTTTGAACTTGTATACATAAACAATTATGTCTAATCTTTCTGTCAATTATATGTATTTATATTCAATTATCTGTTGGAAATTTTTAATGTGCCGTCTTTATTCCGGCTTTATTTAAGAAACATTTGGGATCGATTGCAGTAACGTAAGATATAACATGATACTTGAAACAAACGTAATTTATGTCGTCATACGTGTAATATAAACATACGTGGACAAATATGTATATTTGTTATCATTTGGGATCGTAGCGACTTGTCCACTATAGGCACTAACAAATTACGTTTTTGCTAGTGGTGTTCTGACGATAATCGAATCGCGCGAGCTAATCTCTCGCTGGGGAGTAAACCGATGAGCGGAATCGACCAAAGTAACCAGAACCAGTAAACGGTCAGCGGAAGTTAGTTACAAGGTAAACCTTGCCGCGCAACACTTAATTGCCGTCATAACTCGAGACAACTTAACTATCGCCGCGGGGATGCGATCGCGTTAATCCAGGATGAAATCCACCCCAGACGAAGACAAATTTCATTTCCAGATCTTATTCCAACGGACAATTTTTCCAACAAAAACAATTAATGGTCTTGTCTTGTATTTGCTCCGAGAAGATATATACTATATCTAGATATATATATATATATATATATATATATATATATAAATTTTTTTGAAATAGATTCTTCTACATTTTAAAAATTTGGTTTTAATATTTGTTTGATAATAATTGTGTGTAAAAAGGCTGACGCGATGGAGAATATAACGTAATAGATAGAGAGTTTCTCACAAATGCAGGAAAGAGAGTGAATTTGATATAGAAAGCTGACCAGTGTAATAGTACAAGGGGGTGATTGTATTCCACTTATTGTACCGTATAATGAGAATAACAACCTTTTCTACGCGCCGCGCGCACAGAAAAACGTTTCGATATTATATGCCTTTACGCAAATAGCAAATAAATATCGTACCTACTTGATTTCACGTTATAATAATTTATTAGAGTTCAACCGTGACGAAAATTGTTAAAAAATAATAATTAAATAGCACGATAACAATAAACTTTTTTCAGTAAAACTGAAAAAACGGTTAAAATAAAATAATGAATATTATTAGCTTTAGCTTCCATCACACAAATCCGTCATTTCTCTCAATTCCAAAACTAAGCTCATTAACGTCACACGTCACGCGCTTTAATCGGCTTTAGTTATCCCATCGAAAAATATGTATGTAATAATGTAATGTGCATGGCAGGTCGCGTAAATGGTAAGCAGTAAATGTAAAAGATTTTTGTCGGAAAATCTAGCTGTTTTTCCTTTCTCTCGGAAAGGATATAGTATATACATCTAGAAGTGGAATATAAAATATATCCGCACTCAAACTCAAACTCAAGTACTTATCCGTGGAAGAGAGAAAAACGAGAGCGTGCAGCGTGCGTATATATCATCACGCTCAAAGTTTCAAACATCGCGATCAAGACATTTGATCGTTGTTGTCGGCTGTCGCGCCACGGAGACGCAAAATAAGCAATGTAAAAATAAATTGCGGAATAAACAAACAAAGAAAGCAGAAGAAACGAAAATAAGGCGTTTACTCACCAGTCGCCGCACCCGTCGCCGTCGCACCGGCACTACCGCCTGGCCAGATCCTCCAACTGTTCCATCGGCGCCAACTCCTAGGCGATTTCTGGCACCGATTCAGCTCCTCCATAATACGGCGGCTATACGGGCTAACACTCCGGATAACACTCGCACTCGATTAAGTGCAACGCGACGCGAAATTAAGTCGCGAATATGTCACGAATATGTCAAAGAGTTTTTCTTTATCACGTTACACGTTTACTTGCCGAGAGCGCCGAGAGTTACGATCGTCGATCGCAATTCGCTGCGCAAAGGCATATTTTACCTTTTGACCGCTCCGCGTTCAATTAATTACGAATCTCCCCGTAGTCACGAATCACGAATCACGAATCTCACGTCACGGCCGCGGCCTTGTAACCTTAAAAAGTAAGTAGGCGGCACACGCCACACGGAGTCACGGTCAGTCACGGTGGTCACGGTGTATACAGCACAGCACACCACTGCACCTGCATTGCACAGCCCAGCGTGTCGATGTATCGATGTATCGTCGGAATACTCGGAATCGTCGACATATACCTATATATACATTACCTACTCTGCGCGGCCTGCGCTGCGCGCGCGATATACATCATATTAATTAATAATAATATATAACGTAACGTATAACCGAGAGAGATAACGTACGATATTACTCCGTGCTCCGTGTTCAACGTTCAACGATATCTTATAAGTCGATAAAACGATGAAACGATTCGATATATTCGATCGATAGTCTTATTTATTATTACATGCGCGAGGACGAGGACTCGAAGAGCTTAAACGATAAGCGTGTTTATTTGCTCTCTGTAATAGCAATCAGAATGCTCCATTTGCAGCACAAACGACAGTACAAATGTATGTGCACGCGGGATGACATTTGCACTCACGGACATATACTTATATGTATATATTCGCGTGTACACTGTACAGTATATACATACCGCGCACCGCGAATACGCGAGTACTAAATCACGAACGCTCATCCATGCTCCATATTCTAATTACCGTAGACGTGGACGATCGCTCGCGACGCGACGCTTCCATATCCTCCTCCCCTCCCCCCCCCCCCGCCCCCGCCGCGTAATCTCTAACGATTATTATTAACTTTATTATTAGCGTATCGTGCGCGACGTTGTTCAATTTGCGACAAGTATAACGTACGATGAACGCGACAAATTCGCGACTCCAATCCAACTCCCCGAAGCGTATCAGCGTATATGGAGCGAGACACTAGCGGGAGCGCGCATCGCGCATTGCGCGCAAAGCGAAATTAAGATGGCGGACACTCTCTCTCTCTCTCTCGCTCGCTCGCTCGCTCGCTCCATGCTCCATCTCGCGCGCGCGGCGACCGGCGACCGGCGACTTGCGCGTCGATCAAATATCAAAGCTAACGATATTTCATCAGCCGATCACTTGCACGATTAACACATTTACACATTGATGTCGTATAGATAATAATAATATTCTTAATTATAATAATGTATACATTTTCTACAACATATGCGCAAATATACTAATATTGCAATATTATATCGGCGCTATTGTTATTTTCCCGACGATTTTGTTATTGGACCATTTTTAATTTGCAGTCATGACCGACGACTGACAAAAGTATTGTACCTCATGATAGCCTTTTCATCAAAGCGTATTGAAATAATCGTGCAAATACGAACGCGATTGCGAACTTACGATCGACAATCGCGTCAATCGACATATATAGATTAGATACACACATAGAGGTGAATCTGATCGCCGCAGGATCGCCTAGTTCTCGCTTTATATTCGACTATACTTTCGCGATTGACTCGGTGTAAAGCGCACAGGTCACTGCTAACTGATAAAAATTGATAAAAATCACACGGTGACGGAACGCGGTGCGACATCGCTGGACATCGCCGCGCAACGACAAGACAAACCGACCGACGCGGACGCGACGCGACGACGAGACGCACGTCGCCACACGCCGCCGCGCCGACCCGACCGCGTTGTAGAGAGACAAAGATGGCGGTCAGGTCTCGCACGACAGCATGCGCGTGATGCGCGCTGATGAACCAAGCTTGACGTAGCATACATATGTAGCGTTGCGAAGCGTCATTCTCGAGCTACATGCTACATTCTCGAGCCTCGTAAATATCGAAAAAACTAAGCAATCTATAAGCATGCTATTTGAGATGGCCTCCAACAAAGGCCGATGACGAGCACTCCTATATAAAATCCCAATTGGTTTTTATACTGATTTATACGTGATTTATAAGATGCAGGGCGCTCTCAAGTCTCGAGAGTATTATTTATTTATTATATGTCATACCATATTATTTATTATACATATAGAACATATATTAAAGCGCGATGATAAGCTCTTCTTCGAAAGAAACGCGAGAATCGCTTGGACATTTCAAAAAAAGCAGATTAATCGGCACGCCTAAGCTCCCTGTGAAATGCACTCGAAATCTGTCGTTTCCGGCGACAACCAGGTCCATTTGTCGAAATTACGTTCGTTCAACGAAGCACGAGAGAGAGAGAGAGAGAGAGAGAGAGAGAGAGAAAGAGAGAGAAAAAGTAAGCTACCGACGACGTGACGGGTCTCGTGAAATTTCATCCAAGTTTCCTATTTTATGCGGACCGACATACAGAGAGAAGCTCACACATACACACACACCCACACCCCGAGTTAACTAATGCTCCTTCAACTTTAAATTTTCTAATAAAAAAACGATCGAGTTTTTTATCGTAATCCTAAAGAATGATAAAATGCGATATAAGTATGTACTGTGTAGTAAACTGCAATATAAAGATTTAACTCTCCATGCACTATCGATCGTCGGGAGTAGCCGCACCTTTCAATGTAGTCGCTAACCAAGAGATTTTGCCGTGAAATTCGATAAATATTTCCATGGGTACAATTATAAAAGCTGCATTGCGAGTGCTTTCGCCACGTTTGCCGTTTGCGACACAACATTCGCCTTATCGAAACCCGAAACGATTTTTCCCCTTTCATCGATTTGTAATAGAATCTTTTTAATATTTTTTAACTATATAAAACTTTTTCAAAGAGTTTTATAGTTATCTTGATAAAAGAAGCAAGAATCAAATTAAGTAATTCATAATTCGCTATTCTAACCATATATCTATTATGATAAAATTGCGAGCGAAAATTAATTTTGCTCGTCGTTTATTAATCGTCATTATTTTATTGCGCCTTTAATAAACAACAATACCGTAAAACATACTTTGTCGACTAAGCGCTAAGTATATATGCATGGCATATCCGCATATCTTATTCGCAATTTCTCTTATAATCACGAGACTTATATTCTCTTAATGTTTCAGCTATACATGTATGTCCTCTTATTGAAGCTGTTCGTTTTTACGTTCGAGTAATTCGCTAATAATGAATCAAGTCCGTTCCCGGAATAGCCGCTGGTTTATGCGGGAAGAACTTGACGGAGAAAACATGTACGAGGACTGCGGCTCGGTGGAACAAGGTCGAGAAGAGGCGTTTTCTTTTACCACGTATCATCTCAGAGCGACATAAGGAAACTTAAAAAAAAAAAAAAAAAAAAACTAGCAAAAAATATTGTTCCTCGCTTTCGATTTCCCGTGCCTCGTGATAAAAAAAAAGCTCGACAATTCTCGCTATTTTGTCAATTCTCGGGGTACGTAACATTTCTAATCGACGATAAAGCAACAAAGAATTCGCTACCGTTATGTTTGCAGAACATTGAATAAGATTCTCTGAAGAATCGTGGCGTAATTTTACGGAACGGAACGTAATTTATCTTATATTATAAAATAAATTGTCCAATTATTGCGGACGTTCTTATTTATAGGGAATTTTATTTATACAGGCGATATTTAAAAATGCAAAAACTCGTAAATTACTGATAACTCATTCATCGTTTGTTGCGTTTAAAAAGTTGGATCGCGATTTTAATTTTGTTACATCTAAACCAATAAAGTAGAAATAAAGCTGTACGTATTGTTTACATCAATCAAATTGATTATTAAAATATTAAATTATCAGGATTGCAGAAATAAGACCTGCGGCGCAATTATAAAGATTCTATATACAATGCTTCTGTGTATTCTCAGATTCGGAGAAATCGGATAGAAATGTCGGACACTTGATTGGCAACGTATCTAATGTTCCGGTGCAACGCCTACTCAGGTGTACATACATCACACAGCTTTGTAAGAGTACACGCGGTGTGCTTAGCACCCTTAGCACCATGCCCGAAGTGACTCGATTTCGAAGTAGGTTAGTAGGTATGTATTTGCGATTCATCTGACAATCCAGTGTCTAATTAACGTTGGAATATAACAATCGATTCACTCGCCCATGTAATTGTTAAGTAGAAAGATGACGGCAAATCCGACGACTACCGATAAAAATTGTAAAATGCCTGCAAATCTGCGCGAACTTTTGTGCCATCTCGTTCTTTCTCTCGGGAGAACTTCGCTTACGGTAACGTACAACAAAGTTCCACCTGCCAGGCCTTGCAAAATCGGCAATACCACCTTTGACCAATCTGTGTCCACCTAAGTGCATTCGAAATTAAATTATTAGATTTGTTCTTCTAATCGTAGAGATGCTGTCCGACGATATTCAAATAAAAATTTGTCGAGAAAGAGAGAGAGAGAGACAGAAAGAGACTTTTTCAAGTCTTTTCTCACCTGAAATGTCAGCATGCCGATGCCGATTCCGATGACAGATCCGATGGCGAATAGAAATATCGCAAATACTAGTCTAGGAACTGATTTACTGACTCCTGCTAATTCCAGGCCCAAGCAAAAGCCGACGACAAACTTGTGTGACGCTACCGCTCCGGTTAATAACAACACCTAAAAAAAAAAAAAAAAAAAAAAGCGTATTTACGTAATATCGTATGCATATGAAATCGAAATTTATTAGAAAATCTAACGATAAAATTGAGATTACGAGATGTCTCACACGAATGTTATGAGATACACTCTGTATAATACGCCGTTTCGGTTTGCTGCTCATAAATATGCAATGTAATGCAGAGATAATACATATTCCCTTCTCTCTCTCTCCCCCCCCTCTTCACATAATTAAATTTACAAACATTTAAAAATCATACAAATTTAATGCAAATTTAACATGGAAACAATCTCGACGCAACTCCATTCGCTGTGCTATTATTAGGTATCCCATAACTCTACGTTGTCCCTTTCTCATTACTATTTATTACTCTGAATGGTAATCGGGATTCGGGATAGTATATATACGTATACCACATACCTCGGCAATTTTCGTCTGCAATCCTATTGCGAGTCCTTCAAGGACGGCGTGTACAGTGAGGGCAAGGGCGAGACCGGCAAGACCGGTGTTGGCATCGGTACATTGCTCGCCGTGGTTTCCATGACACAAAAATGTGTTTTCTTCACTCAATGACCTCGAATGACAGTCACACGCGATGCATCGCGTCGCACCATAACTACTAAACGTCCACGCATTATTAGCGCTATTACCATTGCCATTACCATTACCATTACCAAGAGGATTTTGTCGATAGTTGAGCGGTAGCCTCACGTCGCCCTCGGACATGTAGACCTTGCTGTTTTGCGCGGTGGCGTTATAACCGACACCATGGGAATGATTCCGACTGCTCGTACAACTGAAATTAAAGATAAACGTAATTCGATTAAGAGGGGAACAAAACCAAGATCCACGCAAAGATACATGCAGGAAAACGAGAGAGGAGTGGTGAAAATCGGCGGCGCGGCGTTTACAAATTTCAAAAACGTTCAACATTCAATCGCGCGCGTCTTCCATCTTCTCATCTTCTCTCTCGTCAAATGCTTCAACTTCTAACGTCAACATATATCCTCTACTATCGAAATTGGAAATGTCACGGTATTGAGAGTATCACGTGTCACGTGTCGTAACGTTACGTCGTTACGAATATAAAATCAATCAAGAGAAAGAGAAAAGTGCATTTTAATGCATTTCGAGTCGCACGTAAGGGAGCTGTACGGTGGTTTTAAGACACCTTGCCATATATATAATATATAATATATATCGCGTGCACACACGAGTAATTTAAACAAAGACCAGAAATTAAAGGGCATAAATCAGAATTTATTTCGACAAATTTCAGCTCCATTCGACCGAACAAAGCCGAGTAGTTAAAAGTAATCGAATCGTATCGTATTCTATTAGCGTTACATCACCGTTATGCGCAGGTCTTTCAGGTCCATTAATAATTAATTTATCGCGAAAATTAGGCGCACGATTCTCTTGCAATTCTCTGCTTGCAACAACGCGACGGGAAGGCTGTCGAAGGAGAATTTTTTTCATCCTGACTCGATTCGTGTTGAAGTTATTCAAACGAGATTTCATCCCAAAGTACATTTATAATAACACACATTTTTAATAATGGGAAAAGTGTTGAAAAACCCTCTCGATGAAATTATCATCTCTGATACAACGATCGTGAACGATTTTTCATTACAATCTTACAATATTATATTACATATTTTATATATATATATATATATATATATATATATATATATATATATCAAGCATTCAAGCATTCAAGCTTGAAGCTGCACACGTATCACAGTTATATGTTATATTATTTGTTCTCATTAGCATGAAAATTTTGCATCTCGTGCATCTGCTTATATTTGTGCATATATCGATATTGCAGCTATTAGGTATTAGACAAGTATTTATAATTATAGATTATAGTTTAAAGAAATTCAAAATTAACACGCGCGCGGCGAGTACCTATATACTTGGTAATTTTTCTATTTCTACGATGAGCCTTGAGAATTTCGTGATTTATCGTGAATAAAAGCATTGTCTCGATGATAACGGACGATGATAAGGGACTGCAGTCGTCGCCACGCGTAACGTATCACGTGGAACGTAGAATTAATATTGAGAAATTCGCCACACTTTGCGTCGTAATTAATTTTCCCATTGCCGATTCCCGATTCCTGATTCCCGAAGAAGAACCTGCCGAACCTGGCGTTATGTTATGGCGTTATGACTTTATGATAAGTATAGCTCCCTCCGGCTCCGGCCTCGCGTCTCGTACGGCACGTACCCACCCTCGCTCGCGCGCAATCCTGGAATCTGTAAGCCTGGAAGAGCGAGAATCCGTCTCGGGCCTGTGACGACCGCCTGAACCGCCTCGGCAGAAATAGTGCACGCCCTCCTCGACCAAATACAGTAGAAGGTAGCCACAGGAGAATACTAGCTCGGCGTAATCCGGTAGGCCGTGGCGCACTTCCGGCAGGACGTGAAGCGTCGCGGTGGCTAGGAGGACCCCGGCGCCGAAGCACAGGGCGCAGGAGAGCAGCAGCTTCCGCTGGAGATGGCGAGCTCGCGAGACGAAGCAAGCGGGCGCGACGCCGACGACGAAGCTGCCCGCGCCGATCAGCACCATCGACGCCAGCTTCGCTTGCACGGCGTTGCCGAACATGGCATTCATGCCACAACTTTCTGAAATATTTATTATCTCTCCCTCTATCGGTTCTTGCTCCGTACGTTTTACGATTTCTGACGCCTCAGGTCTCGCGCGCTCGCGCGCGCGCGCGCGCGCGCAATATCTCGGCCCCTATCCTCGTTCGTGATGATGACAGGGAATTAACACAATAACGATGGTATAGCTTCTGGTAGCTCCTGGTAGTTCCTGGTAGTGCTTGGTAGCCGGTAGCGCTTGGCGACGATTGACGCGGCTGGTGAACCTGTCTTTCTTCGTCGCGTATAGCCGTACCGTAGCTCATCCGACAGCACCGGATCACGAATTCGCGGAAATTTCACCGATCTTGATCCTCCCACGGCGACCAAGGCTTTAAGTGCGGCTTTGAGTGGCTTTGAGGAACAGTTGGAATATCAAACGTTGACGAATATCGAAGAGGGAAGAGGTTGCGCGTCGCGTCACGGCTCACGGCACGATGGACTCGCGACGTCTCAAGTTTCAAGGCGCGACCCTAATCTGCTGACGGCGGCGTTGATAACGCCGAACGCCGATAGAAACCAACACTCGGCATCCGCCGCTATCCGCCTATGGCCTATACCGATGGCGATGTGGACGTTGGGGAAAGAGTCCGCTACACTCTGCTACGATTTTATCGTTGCTATAAGTCATTACATATGCGTAATATGATGTTACACCCCCGTCTAGCTCCGATCTCCGATCTTGGCTTATCGAACGCGAGACGATGAGGGCGCAACTTTGCCGTTGCCCCGTTCTCGAGAAAGCTTTCTCTCGAGGAAGGAATTTCTCTCGACAAAAGAGAGATAGAGAGAGAGAGAGAGAGAGAGAGAGGGTGAGGGAGAGGGAGAAAAACTTGTCAAAATTTTGTAGATATTTTAAAATCTTGATAATCCGCCGAATCCGCTATTAAATTTCCTATTGATGAGATCAAGTCCGCGTTTCACGCTTCGGGCAATGACGATTAATGATAACAATCAAGGCAATCGAGTTATAATACAGAAATAGTATTGGCGATAATACTCGCGCGCGTGCGAGCGATAAGCGATATTGCCGAAAAAATGTTACGAGGAAGCTGACAAAGCTGCGCTACATCTCTGGAGATGCGGTTTCAATGAATTTGCGCATGATCGCGATAAGCAGCGGCCATGGCACGCATGGTGCTACGATTACGATAAAAAAAATCGCGCTTTATCGCGCTTTATCGCGCGCCCGACAAAACAAAATTCATTTCACACATTTTGGAAAAAAAAAAAAAACGCGCGCGCATACACACACAACACACACGTGTGCCATGCGCACGTATACATTATACTGATTATATTATGTACGTACCTCGAATTTCGAGGCTCAAAGTTTCTATAATATATCCGATCACATTTTGATATATCAACAAGTCAACAGGCACGCGATATGATATACATATATCTATGTATAATATACGACAGTAATCAACAGCAATCGGAATAAGTCTGTAATCGATGTTATTGAGTTGAATCAATTTGGCTTATTCGAGGCGCATGTATCGTGTCTAGATATTTATGAATTGTTGGTTAAAAATTATATTTTTATCGATGGCAATTTATCTCTCTCTGTATAATCGGTATAATCCTTCGTATTGGTACATATGTACATACAAAATTCGTAAACAGTCGTACCTGGTCATACCTCACACCTCGCAGATGTTAGTCTTCAATCCTGATGCATTGCCTGCAATCTGCAATCCATTTGATGCTTTGCTTTGAAGCGTTCCTCTTCTCCTTTTTTCTTCACTGAAAGAAATATGAGAAGAGGAATAATTCTGTGAAGCATTCGTATTCGTAGTTTAATTGTATGTAGGTGGACCGCAGCCATTGTGATTTGTGATTCAGTATTGTCTTCTCCTTCCGTTTAATGTTTAATGGCACTCAAGTTCCGATCGGATAGTAACGGCCATTATCCAATTCCAATTATTCAGTATATTGTGAGTATTGTGACGGTGACCATTGTGATTGTGACTTGTGACGCGACGTCAGTGACGTCACGCGTCACGCGACGCGCGATAATCTCGAGATTCTCGAGAGAGACGACCAGACGACGCGACGACGGCGATGAGACGACTCGCGCGCCACCAAAAAGTCTATGACCGCATCTATGCGACCAATCGTGACTCTGACGATAATCGACAATAATCGACAGAGTAGATTCGATAATTGATCGACGGTAAAAAAAAAAACAAAAATTTATCCATGTGTGCAATGTAAACATATACTATATAGGTTATAGGTTATATGTTTTACAATTGCTTTACAATTAAAAATGTTTCATCAGGTAGCTATATGCGATAATTGGCGATAATTACGATATGCGATCGTGCCAGGGCAAGTGAGGCATCAGGCAAGTACATAAACCATTTTGTAATATGTGTAAAAGACTGGCAAAGCATGTCAAGTATCAATAAAGATATTGCCCGTTAAAAAGGTTTTATGCGCGCAAGGGAATAAATCAACGAGGTTATGCGTTCTACGACGACTACGACATCAGTGACATCACCAGACCAGACATCACGCAAAGTTGAAAAGTGAGAGTGAGGTTATGGCACAATATACGATATACGAATTGAAAGACAGCGAGGATTCCGGGTTCCGGGGGGAATCGGGAATGTCGTCGAGGAACGGGTCCGGGATAAAAGGACGTTCGTCCAGTGGCGAAAGGAGACGTGAGGATGACAGGTGTTACGTGAAAAAGCAGGCAAAGCAGCTCGACGATCGCAAAAGCGATAAACGCAGCTCCTCGACGGCCTCGACGAGATTCGCCCGAGCGCGAAGCGGTCGAGAAACGTACGAGTTTTTTCCTCACGCGAGAACGTCATCCTCGGAATTCTCGGAAAGTCGCCACTCGGAAGATAGAGATAGGGCTCCTCCTCTCAACAGTCTCAACGAGGCGGAGGCGGAGGATATGTATTTCAGTAAATTTAAGCACGAATTTAATAAGATTTTCACAGCGAATCCGAATCTCGTCCACGACGTCGTGGACTTTTGGAAATTCGTCGAGAAATACGAGTCCGTCACCACCGTCAAGAAGCGCGTGGGCGACAGTGACGAATCTGTGGCCGATTTCGCAGATTTCGCTCGAAATCGAAATTCCAATAATTCCATCGGTCTCCCGGAAAAGTATCGCAAGTCCCATTGTCTGAACTTGAAGCTTGCTTTGTCCTACGGGGACGTGTTTGCCAGAGTCCCGGAGGCAAAATCTTCGTTGACCGAATCGCGACTGCTCGAGTTCCGAGACGTGATACTCTTTTACTTGGACTTTAAGCAAAAGGAGAAATTCGGCAAGTTAAAGAGGCTCCGAGAGGCACAAGCCAACTTGCCGGTTGCGCGATACAAAGAGCAAATTATCGAGATGGTAAAGATGGAGAAAGTAATCATCGTCGCAGGAGACACTGGTTGCGGCAAATCTACTCAGATCCCTCGATATTTGTACGAAGCTGGTTTCCGGAAGATTGGTAAGCGGTGGTGCGGTGGTGCGGTGCTTTTATCTCATGCACTTTAGAGTTTAGAGAGACCGTTACTCGTCTATAAATACAGTCTTAATATTTTCTCCTCCATCGATATATTCTGTCATATTGTACGTAAAAGGTTTTAATAACTATATCAGTTATCAGCAGTATATCCAATATTTTTCTCTCGGTCTCTATAACACATGTTTTTTGTAATGTTTTTGTACGTGCTCGCTCTTGCTACTCTATATATATATATATATATATACAGCATGCACGCAACCCCGAAGAATAGCGTGCATCTCATTAGCGAAACGAGTAGCTTTCGAAACATTGAGCGAGAATCTGAGTAGAGTTGGCTATCAGATACGTTTTGAGAAACAGAGGAACCAAGAGACAAACATTACGTTTATAACAGAGGGCTTATTGTTGCGCCAGGTAGCATATCTCCACAAATATCTACAACGTACGTGACGTAACAGACAGTCTGTCAACGTTTACAACGTACAAATTGTTTTGCACAGGTGTCGGGTGAATCAACTTTATCCGCATACGACGTGATAGTCTTGGACGAGGTACACGAACGTCACCTGCATGGGGATTTTTTATTGGGCATTATGAAATGCATCATTAATCAAAAACCTGACTTGAAATTAGTATTAATGTCCGCCACCATTAATATACAACTTTTTAGTACGTATTTCGCAAAGGAAAATGTTAAAATAATAGAGGTAAGTTTCTGCGGGGTATATTTTGTCATATATTATATATTTTAATAATTTCAAATGATTGATCAAATGCACGCGCGCGCGTTCGTGCAATTTTAAATACTTTTCGGTATAAGCCAAATATATATATATATATATCAGGCACACCAATGGGATTTTCCATTTTCTATTTTTCATACAGGTCCCTGGCAGATTGTATCCCATTCAATTGTTCTATCGCCCTGTAACCGTAGAAGACCTCAGATACAAAAATGATCGATTTAATCCCAGTCCATATGTGCAAATAATGCAAATAATTGATCAAAAATATCCAGGTAGGAAAGCCTATATATCTTACGATAATAATCTAAAATAAAACGAAAAAATCAGTTATAGAGGTTGTAATAAAGAGTAAAAGTAAGACATTTCTTCTCTCGACCTTGTTTACTATTTCATTTTATTCGAGGTTTCCATACAAGTACAAGTGTGAAATGATTACAACAATAGGAATATTTCAGTTGACGAAAAGGGTGATTTATTAATATTCTTGAGCGGAATAAGTGAAATTACTGCAGTCGTAGATGCTGCCAAGGAATATAGTATAAAGAAAAATAACTGGATAGTTTTACCACTTCATAGTACTCTCTCTATCGTTGAACAAGACAAGGTATGTATTTTCTCCCGCGATACTATTCTGACGATTTCGCTTTTGTGTGCGTTGCAAAAGAATGTAAAAAAAAATTCTTTTCTCCTCCCTTCATTCCATAGGTATTTGATTATGCACCTGACGGTGTTAGGAAGTGCATTGTTGCAACTAATATCGCGGAAACTTCCATTACCATTGATGGAATCAGATTTGTCGCTGATAGTGGAAAAGTGAAGGAAATGAGTTATGATCCGTCGTGTAAAATGCAAAGATTGAAAGAGTTTTGGATAAGCAAAGCCAGTGCGGAACAAAGAAAAGGGAGATCAGGCAGGACTGGACCTGGGGTTTGTTACAGGTAACTCTTTCTCTCTCTCTCTCTCTCTCTCTCTCTCTCTCTCTCTCTCTCTCTCTCTCTCTCTCTCTCCCCCCTATATATATATATATATATATATATATATATATATATATATATATATATATCGGGGATGTCGGATGTGTAATTCGATCGGAAGCGCGTTTATCGCGCGATTCAACAGACCTCGGATATATATATGTATACTCATACTCTACTGCAATCATTTTACATGAAGGAGTATCCAGGGATAAACAAACAATTGTCCTTTTTCAGAATTTATTCGGAGGAAGAGTACAAGATGTTGGAAAAATATTCAACGCCAGAACTACAACGTGTACCTTTAGATTCTTCACTATTGCAGATGATAGCGATGGGACTTCCTGACGCGCGAAAGTTTCCATTTATAGAACCACCACCAGCCAATAGTCTAGAAAACGCTATACTATCCTTAAAAGATCACGTTGGTATCCTGGGCTATTTTTTGCTTTCTTCGCAAAATACCAGATTATAATTATTAAGTTAACTCTTTCCTCACTAGGACGCACTTACGGATAACGAAAAGATCACGTGTATCGGTAAAACCCTGGCTCGGCTGCCCGTTGATATCGCGATAGGGAAGATGTTAATAATGGGATCCATTTTTCATCAGGTGGAACCCGTGTTATCATTGGCCGCTGCTCTAAGTACACAAACACCGTTCACTAACAGGGCTTACAGGGACACCGAATGTGAGGTACATACGTAGTGCTAACGTATAAGATTACCGCGCTACACTAATATTGATTATGCAATAATGAAACACAATATCATTGCAGACATCTAGAAAGAAGTTGGAATCTGATCACGGTGATCCAATAACGTTATTGAATGCATTTAAAGAATGGCTGGAAGTGAAACAAGAAAATTCACAAGAATATAGGAGCAGTAATAACAGCAGCAGAAAGTGGTGCAGAAGAAGAGGTTTGGAGGAACAACGGTTCTACGAAATGACGAAATTGAGGGCTCAATTTAAAGACTTGCTCCAAGTTAGTTTATGTGCCTCGTACATTCCTTATA
This sequence comes from Temnothorax ravouxi, assembly GCA_030770255.1. Lineage (NCBI taxonomy): Eukaryota > Metazoa > Arthropoda > Insecta > Hymenoptera > Formicidae > Temnothorax > Temnothorax ravouxi. Next base: position 46,998 of record JASTWP010000484.1, read on the forward strand.
TCTTGTATCTTACACCATGAATGTACATTCGTTACACGACATATCTAATACTACTTTTTGTTTGCTCCTATGTGCTGTATGTGCTGTATTCTATGTACGTAACATCGTGTGCAGGACTGCAATTTACTCAAGAACCAAATCCCAGAACCAAATTCTTCCATGACGAGTGCAGAACGTGCGATAAGGCATGGAGAATTGAAACTTTTGAAATCTCTTAAAAGAACTTACAAACAAAGTGAGCCTAAAAGGCGTAAACGGTTGAAGGTAGAAACATTCGATATACAATTGGAGGATAATGACGAGGATAATGGAGAGCTCGACATAAAAGATATAGAATTTCGAATGAGGAACGACTCGAGTCAGGTGCAGAATCTTTTAACGGCGTCTACCGCATGTAGCTATAAAGATCTGACAATGTTGAAGTTGATATTATGTAGTGGTTTATATCCACAATTTGCTTGTGCCGACGAGTTTAATTATTGCAAGGTAAATTATTTATGAAATTATATTCCGCGTACGCATAGTTAATACTTTAAGAATTGAATCTAAAGCTCAAAACTAGAAAAGATATTACGTATAGATGTGTGATATTTTGCGCTTTCTGAATATTATAATAAATTAAAGAAAATGTTCTAAACTATATCGACAAATATAATTACGAATCGTTCTGTACTTATTTAAAATGATATATTTATATGATAAATGTGTAACTTTAAACTATTGTCCAGTCTATAAGTGAACAATTATTTCACACAAAAGCGAAACCGTACGTTGCTTTGCATCCAATGAGCTTTTTCGGAAATCATCCACAAGTTCTGCAAATTGATGAACCGGATATAACGCCAATGCCAGGATTTAAGAGCAAGACTCCTGTAAGCTCGAAACATCAGATATTGGCGTATCTGTAAGTCTTTATTATACATATAGCTTATAGCTCATAGCTCTGTAATAACTTGCCGAATGTGAGTAAATTTATAAACGCTTTATATAATATGCCAATCATTATTAATAGATCCCTCTTGGAAACTACAAAACCGTATCTGGTAAACACTTTAAGAATGCCTGCTGCACAAACGTTGCTATTATTTGCGCATGAAATAGATACAAATAGTACGTTCTCCATGTAAGTTACTTTGTAAATTTTATAATTTCCTAATGGGATAGCAACAGTTTGATAACACGATGTAAAACGGCCTTTACGTCTTACAGAATAGCATGCGATTCGTGGCTGATGTTAGAATTTCCTGTTCCTGACAGTGGTCAAGTTTTATTATTGAAAGCTGCCAAATTAAGAAATAAATGGGATTTCTTATTAAATCAGCAATTGCAAGGCAAGAAATGCATTTCAGATTAAGTTTATGCGCGCGCGCGCGCGCGTGTGTTTGTTTGTGTGTGTGTTTCTTTTAAGTTTCTTAATTAAATGTTATGTTATGTTATGTTAGGATCCGACAGTGCTAACGACGAAAGAAAAGATTTTAGTAAAGTTGAGCAAAGTCTTACGCACGAATTGATCGAATATATGCATACTACGATACCATATACCATAAGACGGCTGTTACCAGCCGATCTGAAAATAATGTATGTTGGCAACGGCACGAATGACACGAGTATAGAGCCTAATCCTTTCCAATCCGATTTTAAAAGTATACCAAACATAATTAAAGGTGGAGCTTATGTGACAGATCGTATCACGTATAATTGGTGAGTACTTGGAAGTACGTGGTGATAAAAAATATTAATATACCGTAAGATGTGATTGATTAAATTGTCACTGTTGTATATAAAATGTAAAAGTAAATATTAGATTAATATAGTACAATGATCAATGTTTTTAATGAAACTTCCATTGTGTTACATTATAGCATAAAAGAAAGTACGTGGAGTGAACAGCTAATTGTAGAAATGCAAGAAACCGAATGGCATTGTGAAAATTGTGATCTTCGAGCACGTCTATCGAGTATTGAAAAACTTCAACATCAGAACTCTTGCACACGCGCAGATACGCGTAGTGTCGATAAAAAGAGCGAAAATATCATACGTAAAGCTAATAGTCAAGCATACGAATGTCCTGCGTGTTCGCTAACATTATATTTCACGCCTATCGAAATATTGAAGCATAAAAAATTGCACATCAAAGCAAGCTAAGACATCTATCTCGATTGTATATATATATATATATATATATATATATATATATATAAATGCATTATGTATTGTTTATTGGAAGGTAATGTTTTTACATATAAATAGTTCTCTTTTTATTTAGTAGAAACATACAACAAGCGTTTCATCGAAGAGTACGGCCTATTTACAGAATTCTACGTATTATCTAATATTTACATGTAAATTCAGAAGACATAAAAACAGTTATCTTCCTTTAAATATTTATACAAAATAATAAAATTAATATTCTACTATTCACACAAACACTTTTCGACTCCAAAGATTATTATTCTTTAAGATTATTCTTTACACAAGATTATGTATTTGAAAAATTTAGAGAAACGTTCACGCAATAAAAAGAGGAGAAACACAGGAAGGACGTTTCTCGCACATATGTCTGTCCTACGTATGTACATAGAATGTGTATAACATATCAAGTCCATGGCAAGAAATTTGCAAACATAAAACATCCTACGATTGTATATCCTATAAAGTAAAATAATACAAATTTATCTTGCGATGTATATCGATTTTGAGATAAGAAAAATACTTTCCACTTAGAACACATATTTTCGTCACTTTCGTATCGTAAATCGATATGGTCAACGCATTTGTGAGACATGGTCAACGCGCAATACCAATATGGCAAGGGAGTTGCAGAGGCTAATAAACGTGTGCTGACTTGGATATGTACAAAGAATAAGCAAAATATGATTAGAAATAAACCATGTACCACAAAGACAAACATGTTGAATGGATATTTCTTTACAACAGCACCATCGCTTTTCGCCTTGCTGTCAAAAAATCCTAACAAATACACGTCATCCCTATATTCACAAGCAAATTCTTTTATGCACTGCGACATAATATACAATATCGGGAGAGCTAAAATAAAGTTTGGTATTTGTTTAAATTGATAATATCTTAAGAATCCTACATTCCAATATGTTCTTTGCACATACGAATATGCTAAAGGCAAACTAGCATTACACCACATTATATCTATACTACCTGGTAGAATTAGATTATTTTCTGTGGCATATTGTAAAATGTGAGCTGGCACGAACGACTTATTGAACGTAGAAGTACAAAATTTCATATAATTGTATATTTGTAAAAGGACAAATGGAGATAGTGATACAATCATTGTGCGTAACATGACAAAATAGTTTTTTAATTTGATTAATTTTAAAATATGCCACAAAACTGATAGTACATCGTGCTTTCGTTGATGTTTTCCCATTCTTTCCGACGTGCACAAATGTTTAAGCCCGAAATATGTAGGGAAGCCAATGTTGACGACACCATTTGATCTCACCAAAGTTGACAAAGCTAATGGAAAACAGATGGCAGATATACCTTCGATACTTCCAAGCATGGTATAAAATGTTAAATACGCAAACATGGATTCTGAATATAGAGCCGAGAAAAATATGCTAGCCGGGTTTATACAGTAAAGTATCGCTGCTTTATACGCCGTTATGGTATTTTGAAATACACGCTCAGTGAGATCATAAAGGATAATAGCCGACTTTACAAAACACACGAAATTAATCAAAATCGCAGCAAGGATCATCGTACTTTGGATGTTGAATGAAGGGAAGATTTTTGTCAAAATAACAGCGACAATGCGAATCATAGCTGGATACAACGGATAAAAAGCGAGAGTATTTTCATACGTGTATCCATATCTTGCAATATGTAAAAAGTACTCTCCGTCCCAACGTGTAAGGCCATTGAACAGAAAATTGATTATTCGGTCCCAGGAGGAAACTTTCTCCGCGGAAAGGTCTAAAGGTCTTTTAAACGCGTCCGCGTGATGATCGGGGATTGATACATTGAAAATTACTTGTAATATTAATATCGCGATTCTAGTGGTGATCGCGAACCAAAGAACTTTCTTTCTCGGCGCGTACATTTCGCGCTGCTTTTGCGCAAAGTGCGCTTGAATTTCTATAACCATATAGCCCTGGAATTACATCCATCTAATCGTAATAAATTAAGAAGTAAATCTGTCGTAATCAAGTTGCTCGTGGTCTACGTATATCTGCCAGTGATTCATATTTGTGGTTTCCTGTGTGAATACTCTTATCGTCTACGACGAGGAAGTAGTCTAATCAGGCCGCTTCAGTAACGCACCAAACTCGGTAGAACGTGCTGCAGCTCTGAATAAATTAGTGCTAGATGAGTGCTGGATATTGCTGAAAAAGATCATTCTGTGTAGCGTTAATGGGGAAAACAACATGTATCTTGCCTTAAATTTATTCATTATCGTAATTAATTTTTCATTAATTGTTGCACAAAACGCTACAACACAACGGCTACCTCCACCTCCACTTACACCTACGCTGGACCCAAATAGACGTACGTACATATACATATGTATCTTCGTACATTATATCTCAAGCTATACAAATCTGATATAGCTTTGATTGATCTGAATTTCTTTCTTATCTCTTACATGTATTCGCGCTTTACTTTTTTCTCGCGCATGTTACAGTTTCCTTCCACATATTGAATTGATATAAAAATACACAAATACGATATGTCTATATGCTAGATTTCAAGAAGCCAGACAAGAACGTGGTTGGTGAAACGTTCGCCAAGGACTTGACAGATTGGTTGTTTACCGGATGTTGGGGTGGAAATAACAATCAACCGAATAAATGCTCACCGTATCGCACAGCATCGAACATCGAATATCCTGGTTACGATGGATGGTACAACAACGTTGGTAGACCGGAACTAGGTGCGGTCGATACTCCGTTGTTAAGAAGACTGCCAGCAGCTTATGAAGATGGAGTGTATAAACCTTCAGGCTCTAAAAGACCGGAACCATTAGAGATAAGTGAGAAGCTGTTGAGCGGAAAAATTGGATCTAAATCAAGAACGGGAAGAAACGCTCTACTTGTATTTTTCGGTACGCGAAAAACCGATTCGTCTTACACAATCTTACGTATCTTAAAAATTACATTATTATTATTATTATTTGTAAATACCTCGAGAATATAACATATATTGTATCATATCATATGATATGTATGTACGTTATGTCAAATATGTTATGTATAAATTTCAAATCTCTCTCTCTCTCTCTCTCTCTCTGTCTGCGCACGTTGAAAAAACATGTGCTCAACAGGTCAACAGGTGGTGGAGGAAATTTTAGATGCTCAGAGACCAGCTTGCCCGCCCGAGTATATTAACATAAAAATTCCGAAAAACCATCGATACAGAATAAATAAACCGGGGCACACGGAAATGCCTGTTTTACGTACACGGTACGATCATCGGACGGGCCATTCGCCGAACAATCCTCGTCAACAGGTATGACATGACAACAGGTATTTCTCCTCCGACAATGCTTTCCGAGCGTGCACAGATTTAAATAGATTGCGCGTGCAGCTGAACGAGATCACGCCATTCTTAGACGGTGGATTGATCTACGGTACATCCAAAGCGTGGTCCGACCTTTTAAGAACGAGCACTGGGGGAATATTGCAGGAGGACGGGCAACTTGCGTCGTCGGATTTTCCTCTGTATCCGGACTACAACACCGTTAGATTACCGATGGCCAATCCACCGCCGCCTGTTCATCATCACCAATATGTCTCGCGACATTACACCGAGAGCGTCACCAGATATTTCAGTGAGTGAGAAAGTTTATTCTGCAACAAATAACAGACAGAGATACTTGCGAAGAATTTTGTCAGAATTTTGTGCCGCAGATGCGTTTAGCGTAGTCGGCTATATGATGATCCTTCGGGGTACATTCGTACTCGATCTTCTCCGAATAAGGCATCGGGACGTCGATGCCAGCGCATCGGACCGCAGGTGCGTCGAGCTGAAAAAATACTGGATTCTCCATGACTGTCGCGACAATCTCGGATCCTACTCCGCATCTAGGCCAGCCCAGTTCAACGGTCATTAGTCTGTGCGTTTTGCCGATCGACTTGAATACCGTGTCCCAGTCCAAGGGTCTTAGCGATCGTAGATTGATAACTTCCGCCTCGATACCTTGCCCAGCCAACAGCTCGGCCGCTTGAAGCGTATACACGTACGCCTGGCCGTGCGTCACTAGAGTGATGTGCTTGCCAGGCTTCTCCACCTTGGCCTTGCCGATAGGTATCTGGTAGTCCTTGTCCATAGCTTGGTCGGATACGGGAAACTCAATGTTGTAAAGTAGCTCGCTTTCCAGCATGACGACAGGATCGGGATCTCGCACAGCCGCCTTCAAGCAGCCCCTGTAATCCTCGCAGGTCGACGGCGACACGACCTTCAAGCCGGGCGCGCTCATGAACCACGCTGCAAAGCACTGAGAATGCTGCGCGGCCAAACCTTTGGCGTTACCGTTCGGACCGCGAAATAGGATGGGAACGGGAAATCTCCCGGCGGACATGTAGAGATTCTTCGCGGCGCCATTGATAATACGGTCGATGGCTTGCATGGAGAAATTGAAGGTCATAAATTCGCATATCGGCCTTAAGCCCAGGAGCGCCGCGCCGATGGCGATACCACAGAATCCAGCTTCCGTGATCGGCGTGTCGATCAACCGCTTGTCGCCGTACTTCTTCCAGAGACCGCGCGTTATCTTGTAAGCGCCGTCGAATTCCGCGACCTCCTCTCCTATTATGAATACCCTTTCGTCCCGAGCCAGCTCCTCGTCGAGGGCCGTATTCAACGCGTCGCGCACTGTCATCTTCGTCATCGATCTGCGGAACGCTTGGCTTTCGCCAAGGGTACGCTGCCTCGTTACTCGCGTCAGCATTCCTTTACTTACAGCACTCCTCGACAATCGAGAAAGATGCATCTTGGACGAACAAATTTATATTTCTGCCCTTCTATTCGCGCGGCAGAAGCAACGCTTGTTGATTCGCCGGATTCGCCGGATTCGCCGGATTCGCCGTCAACACGTGTGTATGTGTGTGCTGCAATGTGCATGTGTGTTTCAGAATTAGGAAATCCTCGAGGGAACGAAAATCCGTTCTTGCTCACTTTCGGTATAATATGGTTCAGATGGCACAATTTCGTGGCATCTCACATTAAACGCCTCAATCCAAAGTGGTCGAGCGACAAAGTTTACAACGAGGCCCGTAAGTGGGTGATAGCGGTTCAGCAACACATTGTCGTCAACGAATGGTTACCTTCGTGGCTGGACGATAGGCTTCCTGCGTATGAAGGTAAGAAAGATCAACTTTCTCTATTTCACTATTACGCGACAGATAAGCACGTCACATAGAAGAAGAGCAGCTGCTGCTCTTAATCTATATGCGATCCAAATGACACGTTGTTCGTTGTTCAAAGGTTACAATCCCACGATTGATCCGCAGATAGATCAATTTTTCCAATCGGCTGCTTTCCGCTTCGGGCATACCTTGGTTCCACCAGGTAAGCAACGCGCGCAACTTCTTATATATTAACTCGATTATTATTGCAAGCAACGCTCCACAGAGTTGACAGCTCCACTAAAATCAAACGGACAATATTTATTATTTATTTTTGCATTATGGCCCATTTGTTCTTATTCACGTGTTATTTGCGTCGTTCTATTCATTCAATTGAAAATCATCATGGAAATCATATTTATATGCTGCGCGTTATAATACCCTACGGGTGTGTGCCTCGTTATAATAGTAGTAGATAATAATTGTAATATAATAATGAAATAACATGGACACGATAATCGCACGAATATATCATCCTGTTGTGTCCAGGTGTGTACTTACGCAACTATGGGAGAAATACGTGTTCTTTGGAATCACACCCAATTAGAACATGCAACAATTACTGGATGTCACAGGTATCTTGCAATGACACGTACATTACACATTACACATTACACATTACACATTACACATTACACATTACACATTACACATTACACATTACACATGTTTATTGTATCATATTTTGATTTTCGACGTCGATTACGACGTTACGTGCGTAATGTACACGATGAATCGTTGTACTTAGAATTCTCTCCATGCCAATTTAACAAGAATAAAGGATGTTATCGATGTGGAGAAATTACTAATGGGAATGGCTATTCAATTATGCGAAGAGGAGGATCATAAAATCGTTGAAGATCTACGGGGCAGTTTGTTCGGTCCATTAGAATTTTCCAGAAGAGATTTAATGGCACTTAATATTCAGAGAGGACGTGACCATGGGGTACCTGATTACAATAGTGCCCGTCGTGCCTACGGTCTGGCGGAAGTTAAAAACGTATCCCATTTTAATCGCGTGAATGTTACGGTACGTTATATAAAACTTATTTCTCCTATATTTGTGCCGCGGCACGATATAAAAGATACACATCATTCGTGTTTCGGGTAAGATCCGGGAGGAGTTTCTCAGATTGTACAACAATTCGTTCGATGACGTGGATGTCTGGGTAGGCGGAATACTAGAGACCGGTGATGGACCCGGAGAGTTGTTTCAAAGAATCATTCGTGATCAGTTTCAGCGAATACGCGACGGTGACAGGTTTTGGTATAATAATACCGCAAATAGGTGCGTACGTGCAAATTCCTGTTTCAGTTTACCTCCTCCCATTTCACGTTTCCATATCATATCCTCCATATGATTTTCTTTGTAGACTTTTCACCGACAAGGAAGTTGAAAGACTGGAACAATTATCGTTTTACGATGTGCTAATGTGTACCACTAAGATGGACTGGAATGATATTCCAAAGAATCCTTTCAGAGTTCCTACCACAGGTAAAGAAAGAGATACATGTGCGTGTGTAAATTCGCAATGGTTGATGGTAATTAAAATAACTAGATATAGATATGTCGCTGCTTTTACAGCGAATGACATACATCCCAGTTGTATCAATAATAAAATTGTGAAAGAAGGCAGATGTACAAATGGTCCCTGTTTTCACGCCGATCAAATAGACGAATACACAATTGAGACGTGCACAGAGCCTGGAACTTATGATTTTTTCTCAAACAGCGGCATATCCTTCATCTTTACATTCTTAGGTGTATCAACGTTGTTTTGTGGTAAAAATCTTGTTGTTGTTACTCCCATTCAAGTCTCTTTTGTGACGATGTCACGTCACTTAATCCTAACACTAATTTTGACGCAGGTTTTATTACATTAATCGGTTTTAAAATACACGTCAAAGATAAGAAATCAGCGAAAGAAAATGTTATGTATAGAAAAGTAGACCATAGTGATAACATAGGTAATATACATACCGGTAAGTTTTCAACAAGCACGTATGTGCCATACATGTATGTCATATCTCACACGTGTATTAACGAAGATATTGTTTCGTCAACAGCTAGCGAATGGCAGGATCCAAGAGCTTCACTGAGATGCGTAATATTAGTGCCAAACGTAAGAAAGAACCAACTGGAGGTGAAAAATCAATTGGGGCACCTGATACGCGCGGTGGATTTTCCATCCAATAGCAGGGTCACGGTATCTTTATTTCCTTTCCTTCCTTTTCTTTTTCCTTTTCTTCAATGATACATCAATAACATATACGCGCCACCTTCTTCTTTCCTCTTACAGATTTACTGTGCATCTGACAGTCATTATATGTTGATTCGTGTACATCACAGTTACGACTTAGTGCTAAAGTTCGATTCTGACTTTTTGAGAAGCGCATTTATAAAAGCATTTGAAAAATTTATATCAGAAATCTCAACGTCCGGGGATGCACACTTAGTGCAAATGATAACTAATACCACGCATGCGGCACTACTTAAGCAAGCGATAACCAAGAAGCACCGTCAAAAAAAATTAGAAATGTTTTTCCGTGTTGTATTTGCGCAGGTATATCTCTTTTCTCTCTTTTTCTTTGTTGAAATAAACGTAAGACAAAAAATATATATTTAAATAATATCTTATTTAACTAGAACTTTTATCGAGACTCGTAATACATGTCCGCGAAATGTCTTCAGGCATTCCATATCGCGCATACGGAAGAAGAAATTTTAAAAATAGATTCGACAGTGGCACGAGAAGTAATTTATACCGAGTTGACCATTATAGAATTTGCGGAAGCCCTGAGTATGCGACCGGACGCCGAGTTCGTAAAGAAGGTGACGTTTGTGTCAAACATAACACGTTGTGCTAACGATCTGAATACGATCTGAATACAAAGATATCGAAAGATTTATGTTTGCAGATATTTCATTTAGTGGACAAGGATAGAAACGGCTTCATATCGTTTCGGGAGTTTGTCGATATGTTGGTGATATTTCTGAAGGGTTCTGCTGAGGAGAAGATGAAGTTGATGTTTGACATGTACGACATCAATGGTACAGGAAGACTGAAGAGAGAAGAGTTCTCAAATATGTTAAGGTTGTACACCTTATCAATCGTCTACGTCTAAACAACGCTTTCACATACGCTTTCATATTATACCTACATATACCTGTACGTAGATCATTTATGGAGACCGTCAACGCTGACGTCACGGACGATGAGCTGGAAGCTTTGGTGCAATCCATGATGTATCACGCTGACTTGGCGACGAAAGAGACGATAAATCTACAAGACTTTCAGCAGATACTAAGTGACTTTAATGATAAATTTAATTACGCGAAATTGGAATTCAATGTGCCTACGGATGGGAAAAGCAACAGGAAACTTCACGCTGGCGTGAAGACAGTTAGATCGACGTTTATTGGCGAGGTACAAAAAACGGTGGAGAATCTGTATGCCGATCCAAGCGAATTGCAATCCAGAGTTGAAGGCAAAGTTGAAAGTGTTGAACGAGATGCGAAGGAAGAGAAAAGTAATAGCGAAATTATCGACAAGGACGAAAAAATTGTCGAAGAAATGAAGAGACACTCGGACGATTATTGGTATCCTATAATGAAGTATCTTGCTAATAAACGACTGCAGATATTCTGGGCATGTTTATACACTTTGTTCCTGCTTGGGATTTTCGCGGAACGAGTATATTGTACGTCCTTCGAGTCAATCCAATATTTTTCGCAGTGAATCTCTAACTTGAATTTTTTATCGCGCTCCGCGCGATGGTAAACGATCCGCTTTTACAGATTACTCCGTACAACGGGAACATTCTGGTTTGAGACGGATATTAGGCTACGGCTTGACTATAACGAGAGGTGCAGCGTCAGCTATGATGTTTACTTATTCTACGTTATTAATTATGATGTGTCAGAACACTATCACTATTCTGAGGACCACAACTCTGCAATTCTACATTCCCTTCGATTCAGCGATCGAAATGCACAAGTATATCGCTTGTTGGGCACTGGTGTTTACCGGTGAGATAAACACCAGTTCTTATTCAAAGTTGCATGTATCCTTACCTGACACACACACACACACACACACACACGGCCAATTAAGTCTTGTCTTTTTTACTTTTAATACTTTTAGCGTTACATACAATTGGACATGGCTTCAACTTTTATCACATATCTACGCAAACTGCCGATGATCTGACGTGTTTATTTCGCAATTATTTCCACGCGTAAGTTTACTTTGCCTTTTTTTAATTATTTCTTACAATTACTTACAATTTTTTTTGTCATACGCATTTGTTTGTGCCTAAAATGTAACGATGATTCGTCGTTGCATGACGTTTATTAATGTGATCTAGGACGCACGAACTTCCCAAGTTCCATTACTGGTGTTGGGGTACAATGACAGGTATAACGGGAGTATTTTTAACCATTTTGACTGGATTAATATTTGTGTGCTCGTTACCGATGGTACGCAAATCATTCTATAACTGGTTCTCTTTTGTACACTCCTTGTACCCAGCTTTCTATATACTGATGATTTTACACGGCAGTGGAAGATTAGTACAGGTAATATATTGATATATTTTTAGTATACATATGACAAATAATAAAATTCAGTTGTATTTTTGTACACTTGAAACGTACGTATTTGCCGTACCGGTGCGGTGGTTGCGTAACTGAAAATCCATTTTATCTTACCATTTGATAGGAGCCACACTTTCATTATTTCTTTCTGGGGCCAGCTATTCTATTTATTCTCGATAAAGTCGTAGCTGTAACTAGAACAACGACAGAAATACCAATACTCAAAGCAGAAATTCTGCCATCAGGTACTTCTTAAGCTTAAGTAACTTGTCTACTTCCTCATGTATATTATTCATGTACATATATGCCGTATATGTCGTAGGTGTAACGTGTATAACATTTCTCAGACCTTTAAATTTTCAATATAAATCTGGTCAATGGATTAGAATAGCATGCCCAGCGTTACAGACAAATGAGTATCATCCGTTTACTTTATCTTCCGCGCCACACGAAACGAATTTAAGTATACACGTACGAGCGGTCGGACCATGGACCACAAATATTAGGGAGAAACTAGATCTATGCGCAATGTCTAATGAAAACTTACCGATGGTAAGCCTATAATGATTATTATTGCAATTTATTTATTGATGATACGTCTGCATATTTGCACATTGGATAATAAATGATTTGCTAACGTAATGAAGTTTTTATGTCATGTCATGTCATGTCATGTCATGTCACGTCATGTCATGTCATATTATCCGTTTATCTCGATAGATTCACATAGATGGCCCGTATGGAGAAGGTCACCAAGATTGGGACAAATATCAAGTGGCTATCATGGTCGGTGGTGGTATAGGTGTCACGCCCTTTGCATCGATACTCAAAGATATCGTTTTTAAGTCCAATTGCAAGTTAAACTTTGGTTGCAAGAAGGTAATAACATCGCCATCGATATTATGATGGTAAAAAGAAGAACTGTCGTAAAATTTCAATATGTTCAGGTATATTTCCTTTGGGTAACGAGAACGCAAAAACAATTTGAATGGATGGTCGACATATTGAGAGAGCTCGAAAAAGTAGACGTCAATAAAACAGTGTCTACTCATATTTTTGTTACTCAATTCTATCAAAAATTCGACCTACGTACGATACTTTTGGTAAGAAAATTATGTAAATTGATAAGCGCAGCTGTGTTATCGTTTAGCTTGATAAAATTTCATCCATAAATAATGTTAATTAAATTTACTTTCAGTATATTTGTGAACGTCATTTTCAAAAGATTTCAAATAAGTCTCTGTTTACGGGCTTAAAGGCTGTGACGCATTTTGGACGACCCAAGTTTTCTCAATTTTTCCTATCTATACAGAAGTTACATCCTACTGTAAGTTACATCCTCCTTCATTATTATTATTATTGTCATTATTTATCGTAGTAGTAGTAGTAGTAGTAGTAGTAGTAGTCGTTGTTGGTTTTGTTATATAATCATCGTCAACATATGATATTAATTCTATGTCACATAATCCCTCTAGAATCTTACTAACTGTATCAAATGCTTTTAATTCTTTAAATTATATACAGGTATATAACGCGTAGTCGAAACAATTTTTGTTCCAGGCAAATAAGATTGGTGTTTTCAGTTGTGGAACACCAGCTATGACACAAGCAGTAGACGCAGCTTGTAAAGCGATTAATTTAACAGAAATTAACGATACGTTATTTCAGCATCATTATAAAAGCTTCTAAGTTATTTAGTATAATATTTTGTGTATCCGACAGAGACTCAAATGTGTATTTTTCACATTAATTATAATTTTTATATATCTTTATTTTTCTCAACTGGTATTTCTCTAATGAATTACATTCAAAAAATATTTTTGATTATGACATAAACTCCATGTTGTATTTGCATTAATGTTAAAATATCACAAGGTATTTTCTACATTAACCACGTGAACGATGTGTGCGCGCATCATTCATTAATATCAATAAAATTGTGTAATAATAAGAATTTAAATGATATTCCTTGACATTCCCAACGTGCAATATTCTTTCACATAACCTAACCCTTCGCATAAATAAATACAAGCTATATACTCACACGTATATGCGCTTTATGTGGTTATAGCCTTTATCACAGTCATAAATCATAAACGTGATCTCGATAAAGATTCCCGCCGCTGTATCCTACTAAATGAATTAAAAAGTACATAAGTAAAAGTACTTGAATGACAGAATAACTTTGAAATAGAATATTGGGTTAGGACAATTTCAAAAACACAATAGTTAAGTTAGGTCACACTAATTATTTTGTCATGTTGGCAACCCTTTCATCAACCGTATGCCGTTAGGCTGAGTTTCCACTGGGCGCGTCACGCGTCGCGTCATCACAAGTTAACCAATCAAAACATCCCATTTTGATTCCGTCACAAGTAATGTAATAAAATGGGATGTCTCGCGCTTACAATTAGTGAAAACTCAGCCTTAATCGGAGTTTGGTCGAAGTGGCTTTTAACTTGAGATTTATTTTTTTTCTCTTGATTGGTTAATTAGAATTCAATCTCAATTTATACGACAGATTATTTCACGGTTTCCGATTAAGGGTCGGCAGGAGACCCAGGCAAACTCAGGTACACTCAGGTGCACTTTATGCACTAAGTGCACGTTAAACTGCACTTTATTCCGTATTTTATTTATTATAAATTTTTAAGAGCAAATATGCAAAATCGGGCTCTGTAGCTGATTGCATTATTATATAAAAAGTATATTTAAAAAAATTCACGAATCTATGTAACTTATTTTATGAGAAATCTTGTTATTACGAATAAGTAATTCGTAATAACAAGATTTCTCAAAAAATAAGCCCCCCTTAAGGGCTCAGTCACAATGAGAGGAATAAGGAATAAGATAAAGGAATAAGGAATAAGGGAATGTCGCATCTCACTTCAGTACATGTACATTAAAGTGAGATGCAACATGCCTTATTCCTTATTCCTTATTCCTCTCAATGTGACTGAGCCCTAACTTGATCCTCCGATTAAACCACTGATATATATATACATAGATTGCCGACCGCCTTTGTCGGCAGGACTCAATAGCGTCCCCAAATGGGCGGCCGCCATCTTACCCGGCACGTTGCCTCCGAGCGGAAAATTCAAATAAGTTTAACTGAAACTTACGTTTATGTAACGTTTTTTGCACGTATTAATTTAAAAAATTAGCATTATTAATGAAACAACGTATTAACGAGCTCAAATATCGCAAGATTTTGTTTACGAAAACAATAATGTTTTATTCAGATTTTTTTATTCAGAACAAAGCGTCCTATTTACGTTGCGCGATATTACACGCAACTTGTCGTGATTCGAGGTATTCCATTGTCGTTCACCTCTATTAGATTAATTTTTTAAAAACTACCTCAACGTTTGAACAATCAAATCTCAAAATTATTCAATATAAATTTTTTATGCACCTGCTACGTACCTATGCGCACCTGTACGCACCCACACCTGACACAGTCACAGTCCACCACGCATGCGCGTACCTTTTACGTGTAAAATGGCGGACCTTCAATTGGGTACATACATCGCCAAAAGTTTATCGGCAATCCATGTATATATATCAGTGGATTAAACTCACTCTGCATCTTCTTCTAATGCGGGGTCTACAATGGGAGTCGCAAAGTCGTGAGTCGCATTGGCTGCATTCCATTTATCGCTCACAACGCTCGCGAGCATCATTTCGTCCTTGCTTATAACATTTGACAAACAATAACAAGGATGAAATGATTCCACAAGCGTTGCGAGCGAACCCATTGTAGACCCCGCATAACTGTCCCCTTAGAAGGAGACAAAGAGTGAGACCTAAAGGTTATTCTACATAGAAGTCGTAGTCGTGAGTTGTAAGAAATTGACCAATCACAGATTGAATATTCTCCTCAACTTCGAATGTGATTGGTCAATTTCTTACAACTCACGACTACGACCTCTATGTAGAAAGACCTTAAGGTTTGTTCGCATTGCTTGAAATACCCAAACACTTTTGCACTTGAAATGAGATAAATATATATTCGGCCGTGGGAGAGAGAGAGAGAGAGAAAGCGAAGATGCTGAATGCAAAAAGTGCAAGCAACGCAAACAGACCCCTTGTTTACATCGATCTCTTGATACGCATATCCCGATTCTCTAAAACCTGGCCGTATGCGCAAACTCTGCTCTAACAGAAAAGCTGCAACGTGATTGGCTATCGCACAGTTTTTAGCCAATAAGCTTGCCGCTTTTTTGTTAGAGTTGAGTTTACGCACACGTAGAGAATTGAACATCGGAGCATCGGACATCGGACGACATCGGACCCCTGTCTTCGCTGATCGCTTTTCGCTCCTGCCAGCCTGCCAGCAGTTCGCCAGTTCCACGTTCCACGTTCTCTTTCTCCGCTTTCCACCTCAAACTCAAACCGAACTTTCTGTCTTCCTCCTGCCCCTGCCCCTCTCGTTGGTCTGGGGCCTGCTGCCAGATCTGTCGACAGTGTCGACTGTGGTACTTACGTGTGCGTGGTACTGTGGTGTGGTCGACTGTGGTCGACTGTCAGTCTCTGCCAGTCTCTGCTGATTAAACTTGATTACGGAAAAACGTGTTGTCGTTTGTCAGGATGCAGGTGCCGCCAATTTTCATGGAGTTACCGTTAGATGACCAGGTAAATTTGCAAAATTACATAGCAGTTGGTTAATTGGCTTCATACGCACGCAGCACGTCGTATGAGAGACGTCTACGAAAAGTATCTTCTCCAATGTTTTTAGGTTATATAAAAATGTACGTTGGCCTAGTTTACATCGATCACTTGATACGCCTATCCTAAATAGTAAATAACTAGTAACGTAGTTTGATTCGTGGCCAATCAGTTCAAATATACTACTTAACAATTAGCATTACTTACATACTAATTACTAAGTTGTTAAATATTATTATATGCTTGTTAGGCGCAAGAACTGAGAGTATATTTTAAAAGTCTTGGTGCAGAAATTAGCGAAGAGAAATCTCCTAAAGGTATAGAGGATGATTTGCACAAGATTATTGGAGTATGCGAGGCATGTTTCAAGGAAGGAAACGAAAGTGAGATAGAAACTGTATTGAATGACATTGTTTCTATCATGATTCTGGCAAGTTTTCACATTTGACTTGAACTTTTCTCTTTATTGTCATATATATATATATATATATATATATATATATAATTAAATGTTAATTTTTATTCTTATTTTTCTTTCTATTTCCGTTATTTATTTGATTTCAGATACCCACGGAACGTGCTGAAAATTTAATTTTGGCATTCTGTGAGAAACTTGTAAAAGCACCTGGATACAAACTCGGCGTGGTTTGCTTAAAAGCGTAATACATCGTTGATTTTTATAAAACCAATATGCAAATATGCAACATATTATTATTATTATTATTTTTCAATATAACCCTTTTGCAGTTTATGGCTCTTATTTCAATCTCTTGCCGATGATTCTCCAATGAGATACCATGTTTATTATCACTTGGTACAAATAGCCCGCAACGTTGATCAAGTAAAAGCTGTGTATAGCGGAATAGATCAATTGAAGCAACAGTTTGCCTCCTTTCCTCCATCGAACGAACAAATGCAAAAGTTGTTGCGTTTGCTGCACGAAGTTCTTTTAAGCTGCAAACAAGGGTATGGCTCGTATTCTATCTTTTGCTCCCTCGCATGCATGCACATGCGTACATTGAACGCACATTTGAGTGATGATGGAGATATTTCTGGTCTATGTAAAATAAAAGAAATGGTCTACGATGTGTAAGATGGACGAGGTTTTCGTATGCAGACGTATTTCTTCTACAATCATTTCCTATATTTTACATTTTAGAAATAATTTTCACGACAAATATTCGTAGATATATTTTACATCTTCAATATCTGTCTGTGTAACACTTTAGAGAGCAAGCGGCAGCTGTCATGGTGGAATTGTTGGGAACTTACACAGCGGAGAATGCTTCCGCGGCTAGAGAAGACGCACAGCGTTGTATATTAGCTGCGTTAGCGGATCCAAATACATTTTTGTTAGATCCACTTTTGGCTTTGAAACCTGTGAGATTTTTGGAAGGCGAATTGATACACGATTTACTTCTTGTATTTGTGCAAGATAAATTACCAGCGTATTTGCACTTCTATCAACATCACAGAGAATTCGTCGAGCATCAACTTGGTACCTAGCTTAATACCTAATCTATGCGTAACGTAGACAATGTAAAATACCAAGTTTGTTTAAATGGGGAAACAACGTTCATATACGTATTACAAGTACCATTTTTTTTTCTTTCACAGGATTGAACCATGAACAAAACATGAAGAAAATGAGGCTACTGACCTTTATGCAACTTGCAGAGACAAATCCAGAAATGTCTTTTGATACAATACAAGAGGAATTGCAGATTGGTGAATCTGAAGTGGAAAGCTTCATAATTGACGGTAAGCTGTTTTTACTCTTTAAATTTTCACTTGCACGAAATGACACGTAACCAGATCCTGCCAGAACAACATATAGTTTCCACTGTTACTCAGTGGCGACTTGCCAAGTAACAGGATATATTAAATGAATCCGTACTGACTTGGTAGACGTATATTTTCACTGAGTTATCGAGACATTCAACAGTTTTGTTGCTACTCGAGAAACAAGCTCGAGAGAGAGAGATGCGTAGTGTTGATCATCGTACGCGTGTAATATTCTTACAAGGTGTAGATACGTGTTTCGATCTCATTTGTTCTAGTTTTAAAAACCAAACTTGTGAGAGCGCGAATGGATCAGGCCGGCCGTAAAGTATTAATTTCAAGCACGATGCACAGAACGTTTGGTCGTCCGCAATGGATGCAACTACGAGATTTACTTGTATCGTGGAAAGCTAATCTTTCGGCTGTGCAGGATGGGATGAAGACTGTAGCCGCTGCGCAAATGGAGCTCGCTGCAAAGAATAAAGCTACCCTTGCTCACTGACAGTATCGAAAAAATTTTCATACAGATGTACATGATTATTCATGAGAATACTTAAGTGATCAAAAGCTGAAATTTTTTCCGAAATACAACAGAAACTCGTCGAGTCTAGCTACAAAAGAAATGCAACTGAAAATTAATGGCGCGCGCAACAACTTGTTACACACAGTATCAGCTTGTACAACACAAAAACTGATAAATAGAAGATTTTTGCATAATTTCAAACGTACATTTACATATTTATCATACAAAAGCTAGATTCATCGTATAGTTAATCGTCTCTCAGCCTTTTTGTTAACAACGTATCTCCGTAAAATAAACAATGTGATTTAAATTTATCACAATACGTAAAGCATATTAAAAACTGATTCAAGATGATTGATAAATTTTACACATGTGCATTCGTACGTATTTATAGCATCGAAATATATCTATATACGTAATCAACGCGATATATTTCACAAAGGACATAAAATTTAATGCTATACCGCACTGCAAACTGGATGTTGAAAAAAAATATATCAGGAAATATTTTTAATTCCATAAAATTGTACGAACATGTTTACAGGTATCTCATGATAAGTAAGCTTGACGTAATAATCTATGATCGAAAGTTAAAAGATGAGAGGTATCATTTTTATTAAAAGCGGAATACGATTACATCCAAATATCCAACGGAAAAAAGTTACCGCACTAATATTTACGTATTCAGTCAGTATGTTGAAAAAATTAATCGCAGAAAAAGATGTCAGTTATTGTATACGAAGGTATGCGATATATAAGCAATATATTTGATATAATCTGCTTTAGATCTTAATCTCTACGTAAGAAATTATACGTTGTAATCCCTTTTATTATTTTATATTGACATTTGTGCTTTTTGTGTTTTTCTATTACATTACGTATATAAACCTTCTTTATTAAGTATTTATACTTATGCATACGTGACATTACCGCTGCATTTTTCACGAGCACTTAAAAATTTTAACCAAAACAAGAAAAAATATATTTTAAAATATTCACACATACATGTGTGTACCCGCACGCACGCGCACACATATATGAACATTTTAAAAGTATCAGCAGTGCCACGAGCCAACGTAATCATTTACTACAACGTACTGCACTGCAATATGTCAAATTGATCTTTAAATTACACACGAAAAAATTCAGTCTATTGTATAGCACTTACTAGGTATTTACAACATTTTATACATACATACATACATACATATATATATATATATATATATATATATATATATATATATATATATATATATATAAAGTTACGCCGGAATAAATTATAAAGTTCCAAATTGTTGTTTAGGTAATTTAAAATTTTACAAACGTATTTGAGTCAAATATAAATCTTTAGTGTGCACATTCTTTTGTCTATTAAACAATCTTTCATATCTGCAAGCCCAGCATTCAGTTTAGATAGCATATATAGTTTTTTTCAAATGTGTTTACATTTTTTTTATATATATATATTTACATTATTTAGTAAATCTTAATAGCCAAAACTTGAGTAAAGGCATATTTTTGAGTTTCTATAAAATACGTAAGGTACTTCTGTACTTCTCTGCAAAATCGGCCATATTTATTCCAAGTATATACATAAACTTCTTGCAACTTTTGTATGAAAGACAAATGACGGATGATGAGGACGATAAGGACCATGATATATTGTATCAAAAAATTAAGAAAAGACAAGTGACGTTCTCTCATCATACTTGATAAATCAGATCTGAGTAGAAAATCTGGGACGTGGTAAATCTCCAAATACTGTATCACCATGGACACTTTTAGCTAAGGCTTTAATCGAAGCTCGAATGTTGTGTGGATCTAGCGGATCGGTTGGCAACTGTAATTATACAAAACATAGACATATACGTATGTATGTGGTATTCTTGGTCTCGAGTAAATTTCAATCAAATAATATCGATCAAATGGACTCAAATATATATATATATATAGATACACTCTGCAGATATTAAAATGTAGAATTTTACCTGGTCATCGTTTTGATTCTGTACTGCGCGATGACCGATAGAAGGGAAAACGGGTACGGTGACGGGTAATGATTTAGCTAATGTGGAATGACCATCCCGTTGACCTCTTGGCATATGACGTCCTTCATTTTGGTTTGAATCTAAACGATACGCTATTATTATATAGACTTGAATCTAAACGAAACGCTACTGTACTAAGAATAACGTAATACGTTATACCATCGGTATCAGATCCCTCTTCCGAAGACCACAGAAGCTGTTGGCTGGCTGCATCTGTCTCCTCCATTCCTTCGAAAGGAAACAATGCTTCTGTATCGAAGCTAGCTGATTCCTTAGTGCAAATATATAACGGATCTTTTTTTCTCGAACTTTCATTCTATAAAGTTTATTATCCAGATTTATACGTATAATAGAGTTATACGTGCAATAAAGAGATTTTGGATCTCTGTAGATCGAGTAAAGTGTGATATGACAAAAGTGACTTACATTAATGGTGCTTTTAGAAGAGCGTCTGGTGGTTGTCTCGTGTTTAACGTTTGGGCCACTAAACACTTTTGTGTCATTAAATATTATATTAGACTTTAGATTCACTGTATTAGCAGTGGAGGTAGTCAAGGAACCTTTAAAGCCGTCAGGAGTTGTTGGTGGAGTTTCTATGTTATTGGTTATTCTACTTGTCTCTTCTCCTCTACACGCTATTCTACGTGTGCAGAAAACAAGTTGCACGAATTATTACATAATAATAATAATAATAATAATATAATACACATACTTGTAAAATCATACTTTGATAACAGTCTGTGTTCGTTGTGTGCTCTTTCACGAAATTGTTCCAGCACGTGATACTGCTCCGCAGTAAACGCACGTATTTTATCTTCTATCGCCCGTGTTTGACGTTGTACAGCTTCCTCGAGCTGTCGTTGTAAACCATCTAGGGCCACTTGAACCGTGTTAGGTACGTGTGAAACTAGATAAATAAAAAAGAAAAGAAAAAAATTTCACACAACAGAGATTCGACATACATAAATGACGTATTTTGAAAACCAACAAAACACCGAATACTGCACGTTAAACTTGTACGCACGTGTTGGCTTACCAGAAAACTTATTAGGCTGCTGCAGATAGTCGTCGAGATCTTCCAAACTGTGATTAATTACTATCCTAAACACCGGACTATAATCTGGATTGGATTTTAATTTATTTATTTCTTCGGGAGATAACTGAAACAATATACGTATCTTTCCTTATCCTACAAAGTTATTCCAAGGTTAACAAGTTCATAAAAATGAACAATACGTCTGACGTTTTATCTTGATGTACGTTATGTAAACAACAAATGTATATCTGTATTTAATATCATATCGATGTGCAAAGACCGAAATCGTGACCTTGATAAAATCAGCCCCGCTCGTCTCGGATCGTCAGCGTGTCACGGCGAAAGAATGCCACATAGTTTACTATTTTGCGTAGGTTATATATTAGTTAACGATTGACCAACATTCAATCTTTGGAAAGGCAATATATCATCCGTTAAACAGTTTGTTGCGTCAACAGAAAGGCGAAGTGTGTCATGTAAGGGGGGGGGGAAACTGACGTGTATGGCAAACGCAAAGAGATGATTTTGATCGAGATCGAGATCTCCATCGTAAATGAATATCTTTTACGATAAGTTTGTTTTCTAAAACTTACAAGAATATTGTTATTAATAAGGACTAGAGCAGCACCGTATTCTCTATGGACCGCATGAGTATACATTGAGCAATTGTAGCAACGGTGTGTAATCCATGACCCAACATTCCTTATTTCCATCAGACCAGGTTGTTCTTTAGTAATAGTTTCCAATTCCGGTACACTCGCCAGAGACGCCAGATTCTGTCAAAGATAAACGCGATATATACCGTATTAGTGTCAAATAACGTGGAAAAAATAATTTGTTTTAAGTTTTAACTACACGTAAGCGACTAACAGTGACAGTAAGTATGCAAGTATGCCAGTGTGACATTATTTTGAACAAATAAGAAAGCACGGGGTGGGTTGGTTGGGTAAAAAAACATAGTATCGATCGGTACTTGATGTTAATTAGGTTACGTCTGCGCGAATATTAGACAATATTTTGCATAAAAAACAAGGAAGATTAGCCAAGACTTACGATTTGACCGATACATGAAATAAAATAAGATAAGTAGACTAACGCGACGACCACAAAGTATTGAAAGTATCAGGTATCAGGTATCAGGTATCAGGTTCACAGGGGGGTTTTTCCTTGGTGTCCTCGGGTGAGGACGGTCAGAGGCGCCTTGTGCACTCGCGGCAATTGGCGCATTTGATCTAAATCTATTTAGTGTTTTAGATAACTTTGCCTGTGGATCTAATAAATTTAAAAATCTTATATAGAATATCCCAATTTTTTGTTTGTATAAGTCGATAAATATCTATTTCTTCGGTAAAGCCATGGACCGTGAATTCAGGTTCACAGGGTTAAGGTTATAGGTTATAGGTTATAGGTTATAGGTTATCGTCACGCAGCAAGAAACATGGACGCGGTTATCATCGCACGGAATTATATACGTCAACGTGAGATCTATTATTCGTGAGACGTCGCACGAAAAAGTACACACATTCTTTCACGTCTCTCTCTAAATTCGTACCATCTTTTTTCAAAATCTTTGCGGCAAAACAAATGCGGGAGGAAGGGGCGGAGGGGAGGAGAGGGAGACAAACGGACGGGGGCCGGAGCATAGAGCGATAGAGCCTGATATACTACTGATAGCTGCTGATAGAGCCACGCTCGTGGAATCTCACTGTTCACTGTCAGACACGTTTCGCTTTTCTTTTATTGGGTGTGTTCAGCCGATACTCCGCTAGCCTAGCAATCGTGAGCGGTCGCTCGTTTCCTCTCTTTTTAATCCACTGGGTGAAAGGAGAGGAAACGAGCGAAAACGAGCGACTGCTCACGATTGCTAGGCTAGCGGAGTATCGGCTGAACGCACCCATTTTCTTTCTCTTCCCCTTTGAAAATTTAATCCTACGTACATACATACGTCATACGTCGTATTTAAATCGTGGACTAGGGCCGGCTTCGTCTCTTTCTAGGGGGATAGTTAGAAAGAGATGCAGAGTGAGTTTAATCGGAGACTGCGATACCGGCCCGGGGTCCCTACTCTTTGAGAGAATGAGGAAACCTTTTATTCACCTCGCGAAAAAAGGCATCGGCGCGCTCCAAGTCGGTCAATTCGACGTCAATCCGCTGTACGTCGGCGCTCCTGGACTTGATGGACACGTTCAGGCACTTGCAGGTGATGTGCATCTTTTTCAACGATCGGCAAACGCCAAGTGTTGATTGTTGAGAGGCCGCTGCACGCTGCAATGCGCTCTAATAAACAGTCTAAGTCTAAACGTAACGTTTCTCTCTTCCCTTTTCGGAGGTCGGGGCGTCGGGGTCGGAGTCGTCGGAGATATGAGCGACTCACGCGTCAGTCGCCAGTCACCCTCACCCTATCTCCCAACTCCCAGGTCCCAGGTCCCAACACACAGCACGAACTCGCTTCGCTTTGCTGCTACTACTACGCCGCAGTCTACGCACTTGATCGCAGGTGCAGTTTCGATTCGACTTTTGTGAGTTTGCTGCGCGCTCTCTCCCTGTCTCCCAAGTCTCCCTCGGCCGGTTCCCTCCCTCTTGCCCTCTTTAAGATTGTCTGGCTGGAGGTTGTTTCAATCAAGTCGTCGCCACCGCGAGACGTCATCTATCTATGTCCTATGTCCTATGAAGAAGCATCGAAGATATGATTGTATCATTTGCGATCGGATAAAGCACAGACCAGAGACCAGCACACAGCCAGCACAGGCACAGACTGCTGCAAGACTGCCAACTGCCAAGCCAAAGTTGTTATCTCTCTTTTGTTTGGCCGTTGGCGAACCAGGCGAACCCGTTCAACGTTGTTACTTGTTACGTTTTTCCGAAAGAGAGAGAGAGAGAGAGAGAAACGAAACGTGCACGACAGAGCAAGAAAACCAGAAAACTAACAGTGATCGAGCGATGCTACACGAATCAACATGAATCGCGTGCGCTTATATAATTGTCACATGTTACATTCGCCGGTAACTTATCCAGGCGTGCTCAAGTGTCATATATATCATATGTCCTTGATAATACTTACAGTCGATAATAATTACAAATGTGCAGTCGAGATTCGAGATGCGAGACCTGTCGTCACCTTGTGTCACCTGTAATCGACTGTAATCATCGATTCGTTATTTAGAATTATCCTTGAAAGCATGTATATACTTATATCGTACATACATACGTACGACTAATATTGGCAATCTTGTTTTTTGCCGTTTTTATAGATTTTATATACCTATATACTTATATAAAGACAGAAAATTTAACCACAAAAGTGTGTTCAATCAACGTGTAATCTTTGTCTCATGTTTGTTCTATTATCTCGCTCATGAATATACAATCACATGAATGTAAAGATGCATTTATACTATACATATATATATATCGCACCCTACCAATATATTCTATAAAATAATGGTCCTATTTGATCACACGCATTATTACGTACATGTCACTTATGTAACATAAAAACCAAATATTATACGATACATATAAATTGTGGTACATATTATGCATACCAAAATATAGAAGAATATTATACATATATACACATACGTGTACACTTGCCGACATAATATATATATACATTCGAGACAAAATATTTCAATATTCACGAATGAATACTTAAAAAATGTCATATATTATCCATTTGCGTATTTCTTATTATATCCCATTGTTTTAATCGTCATATTTTGTTTCTAGCTTCGAGATTTCTCCCTTCCATCTAAAATATTCGTTAAAACGTATTGCAGCATATCTGAAAAATCATGTAAAAGTTTATTCTAATAAATTATTTGACCCACAAGTATTTCTTTTCCTAACTATGAACCACGAATTCTGTCACGCAAGGAAATAATAATCAGATTATTATTATATAGGTATATATATATATATATATATATATATATATATATATATATATAACGGCATAACGGCAATTATATATATATATATATATAATAATTGCCGTTATGTCTTATTATTATTTATACTTTCTATCAGATTTGATACGTTTGTAATTTTTTTTATTGACAAGTACTTACGCCAAAAAATCAAAATCGATATGCGAATGCTCACTTTGGATGAGAGCCCAACAGGCCCAAAGAAAGTGGGGCAAGGGAGTAAATTTAGTAACTTGCCAGTATAGCTTGTCAACCTCTCTCTCGGACACCATAGTCGTCGCCGTGTACACTTGCAAATATTCTTTTAACCACATTTTTTGGAAATTTTCATTCGGATACAAAGAATAATCTGGCTCGTCAAAACCTTAAACGCGACGTGTTGGAAATTTTATTTAATAGACACTGTGTGTGTGAAATGTTTTCTAATCCAGTATACTTTTGAAGCGATTAAAGACGTGTAAGCGTACGTACCGGCAAATTCTGTAAAATGATTAACTATATCAAATGCCTGATGGTTGAACGCAGTGTATTCATAATCGATAAAAACGACACTCTCCCGTTTTGGATTGTACAATATATTCCCTAGTAGAAGATCATTGTGAGCGAACACTACGGGACTATTCACTTTGGAAAGTGTACTTTTCAATATCTGATATTCTTTCTCCAATATTGCATGCGACGGTATTAACATTTCAAACCTTAAAGTGGAAGCTATTATAAGAAATAAACCATTTGGATATATCTTAGATAATATTTGGGAAAATCTTACTTTGCTTGCTTGAGGGAGTCGGAAAATCTTTTGGGCATAATTTGCATAAATTTCTTCGTTTTTTCCCAAATAAAAGCTTCTTTTGATACGGCGTCGTTTTCAAACTTGAGAGTGTGCATTTCAGCCATACGTTTCGCAATTAATGGGTATACTTTTGGATTCCTCACTGTTTCAGTGGTCAGAGTTTCACCCTCCAAAAATTCATAGGCAAATCCATTGTTAAATGTAGCATAAATGCAATGAGTATAGCCAGCCTTGTTCAATATCTATACAAAAATATTTATTCTATATATTAGTTACTGTTTACACGTTAAAATGTTTGCGCTATACTCGCTATATTATTCTTCTTTGTGTGCATCTTTTAATACGATCTATGCACGTTAGTAAAATAAATAGATACACATAACGTATGTACAGTAGCTAAACAACGTATTAAGTGAAATGTGACGGACGAACGTTACAAAACCCGTGAGATCTTTACCCGGATATTATTTATTTCGCTTTTTCGGTCGATCAGTAAATCTGAATTGTTGCCATAAATTCTAATCAGGACCATATCTGTATAATGTCCCGAGTACCATACTCCTACCAACTTATTTGTTCTTCCATCAGTAAATATCTAAAATAAAAGAAACAAAGATGTGTTCTCATAGTTCTTTCGGACTGGTTTTCGGGGACATACCGTCGCGCGTCGGTACGCGCACGAACACTATTTCTAGATTTCTACCCCTTATTGGATAGAAACTTTCAGGCCCGGTTTCACCAACTCTCTTTCTAGGGGAACAGTTGGAAAGAGATGAAGAGTGAGTTTAATCGACCGCGTAGATTAAATCACGTTGGTGAAACCGGGCCTCATTATTTCATTATTTATGTCAATGTTTAAAACTGTACGGGTATAAAAGAAAAGGCTAAGACATCTACGTCTATATATCTATATTCCTTGGTACTTATTAACTAACGTGATAAAACCACGCGCGTCTTTCAAGTATCACGATTAATCGCCTGCAAGAAGTGAGTACATCGAATATAATGCGTAATGAAAGAGGCATTGAAACTCTACTGCATATCAATGTAAGTAAAAGTAAACAAAAGTTCGCAGCAGATAACGTAGACAAGGTGATGAGTGATGAGAGAAGCGCTATAGTTTCAGATGACCTATTTTTTAAACTTTAAACGCTAAAAGAATAAAAGATGTAAGCGTTGTGATTTTGAATCCGTGTATTACCTTGAAATGCAGTTGTTGTAAAGGCCAGGACGGTCTAATTTTCTTTATAATATCTTTGGCACCAACAATAATTTCATTTTCATCTATCGTAATGTCAAGATGTTCCTCACATATATTCATAGCTCAATGCTATTTTATGGAACGATAAAAGAGTTTCTTATTTAAAGATTACTTGAATTAAATTATATCACAGATCTGTTGACACGTTCGTTAGGTCCAATATTTACAGTATTTACACGAATGTCCCACGGCAACTCTGACCAACTCTGACAACCGACGGAGCATTGGGCAACTGAATTAACTCTGAAGAAGCAGATCCGATATATGTCCATATAATCTATATATATATATATATATATATATGTATAAGCTCCCCTCGTATACAGATATGTTGATATGTATATAAGCGATAATATTCTGATAAGCGAGGGTAGCAGTAGCATAGTCAATTGGAGAGACGTGCGAAATCCGAACGATGTGGATATATCGATTAATAAAGTAATTCCGCTTTAAGAACGACATTCCCTATCAGTACGTGTAGATTGTAGTTTACTTACATACATAAATCTTACATATTCGTGTTCTCAGTGGTGTAGTAAATGCAGAAATTTTTAAATCGTACGCAGTCCTATACTTGTTTTTCTTGAAGATTTAAGGTGCCTTCAACAATCGCGCTATATGCTATTACCTATATCATATATTACCATTTATTTACATCACGCGTGTGAGGTTTGAGGTTATGGTTATACCAACATAATACGTGTTAGCCACAGCTTCTAACATCAAGCTAGACCGCTAACACCTATGTCTGTGGACGTGGACGCAACAAGTGTCACCCCCGACCCGAGTGGCCCGAGACGTTCATGCCATGTTCGTGGTGAGTGGTGAATGTGTGGTGATTGCAGGTGGTGACTCACGTGATCGTCGTGATCATGGTGTAAATAGACAGGTGAAGCATTGCGCATAATGGCGGCAGCTTTGGCGGTTGAACCAATCAGGAGGCGACCCATTTTGTTGCGCTCAAATTAAGGTGAAGTTTGCTTATAAAAGAAATAAAAATGTGTGAATTATGTAAAATTTTAGATTGAAATACAATAAAACCTTAAATAAATAAATAAACTAATGACAATTAAACCTACATTTATTAGTTTATTTATGTATTTATTAAACGAACCGAGCATGCTAATACATTCCTTGGCACAGAATTATTAATTTTTTCCGACACGAAGTCTGTCACTCTGTCGAAAATGAAAGATTCCCTCGAAAGTCCATTACCATGGAATGCTAAGAATTCAGCATTCATAATATCTCCTACATTTTCAAAATCTTTTTTGAAGGTTGAATACAATTTCCTCTTGAAATGCAGGACAGCCACCCCAATAACACCAATATGCTATATATATTCATATATATTCATATAACGTTCATGGGCATTTCGGACATGAAATGGACATTCATAGGATATTGTGTGCTGTCTGGGGCAGTCACCCGACGGAATTAATGTATGTGTTGGAACTATTAAGTGTGGATACTTATGTCGGAAAAATAAAATAAAAATATTTATTTAACAATTATTTAATATATTTATTTAATATTAACTTCAAATATTATTTTATATTAATTATTTAATTGTAAGAGATGACTGATGGCAATACGTATAGGTACATCTATTCCAACTTGATAAACTGCGCGCCGATTATTTGTAGAACTTGAAAGACAAGTTGGAACATTAATCTCTTCCCTCCCCGGAATTAAATCGACGCGAATTAAATATTTTAAAAAACTGTAAAGAATTTATTGCAAAAAATATTACCATTAATTTAAACGTTTTTAAAATATTTTTTTTATTATTAAAAATGTTTTTAAAAACTTAAAAAAATATTTTTTTGCTACTTGGGTTATTTAGCAAATATCAACCAATATAAATGCCTCTAAACATTAATTATATTTACTACTTACTGCGTATGTTGTATTAAAGTCGCAAAAGTTTAAACACAATATTTCCCGCACAACAGACGCACGCGACAAATAACGGACGTAACGGACTACGGATTGATGGAAGCAGCCATATTGCTTTTCTCGCAAAAAAGGTCGCGCGCTGATTGGTTCAAAAACTGAACGAGTGCGCAGCATCGGGAATGCTTCACCTGTCTACTTACACCATGGTCGTGATCACGTCGTCACGTGGCTATATATCTGATTGGCGCTGTGGTCAATATGGCCGCATTCAGGAAACACAATTGTTGAGTGTGAGCGGTCAGTGATTCTTTAATATGATTGGTTCTTACCTTTGGTTCTTCTCCGGATCTAAGTGTAAGAACCAATCATAATGAGCGCGCTCACTCAACAGTTGTGTTGACTGAACGCGGCCAATCGCACGCGCGGTTTCCGTTTTCCGTGTCTCTCGTGTCTCTCTCTCCAAACAGAGTGCACAAGTGCACCTATATCCCCATCCCCACTTTTCAAATAAAGGCAAACGCTCGTCGCTCAGTCTAGATATATATACCTACTGGCAGTGTTCTTCAGTGTTCTTTCGTTTCGAGCATCGAGTCTCGGGTGCTTTCGGATTTCTCTCTGTTATCTGTTATGAGTTCCGAGGATAAGGATTGTGTCAATTTAACAAAATATTTGAAAGTATTTGAGTGAGACAAACATGTTTAGCAAACTGCTCATGCTCGTACGTGTTTAAAACTTATGCTAACCATGTCAAGAAAGATGGTACTTGGTCAAAAGAATAGCAGCCAATCTACGATAGTGGGATTTTTGGCAAAGACAACGAAGAAAAATGTTATTCCGCGGACTAGGTAGGAAAGATTTAGTCCATTACACACACACACACACACACACACACACACACACACACACACACCTCAATATATTTGAATTTTGCGACTTCAATATGTCTTTTATGGTCATATTTCTAAAATTTAATGCGTGATTTTGTTTTCTTTTTAGTACGCCAAAGTCAGTGGAGACAGAAGCAGAAGCTGATTCAAATGTGGATTCAAATAATGAACTATCGAGTACTTTATGTTTTAATCAAGAAAAGAGGATAGCTGGAGACTCAATAACAATAGACACGATAATAAATCTTGTAAGATTACAGTTCTATTTGATAAAACAATGCAGTGTTATTTTCAGTTAATATACAAATATACCTCATGCATTATTACGATTTACAAAATATCTGTGATTTATTGCAAAAAAACACGTTGTATGATTTGAATATTTTAAACCACAGGATACGTCAGACACTTCAGACTCGAGCAAAAGTCCGTTTAAAACACGACAAAGTGTAATGGACGCGTATCGTGTTAAAAATTCAATAGCGAAGGAAGAGAGAACTGAAAAAGAACCCGGATGTTCAAATGTCGTGCGAAAGAATAGCGCCGCGTACATGAAAACTTGTGTTATCTCCGAGTCTTCTGACAGCGAGGAAGACAAGAAGGACATTAGAAGACGCTTACGTTTAAATCAATATCCAAATAGAACGGAAATGGAAGAAAATGATGTTTCACAAAATGATTCGTATGCTAAATGCAGCAGTCAACATTCCTCTTCTAGTAGTACAACATTATTGGTGGGAACGAAAGAAATGCTTAACGACGACACGGACATTATGTCTAAAAACGAAGATGAGCATTTATGGACTCCTAAAAAATGCAATATAATACCCAATAAACAAGGGAAAGATACTATAATTTCAGATTCTGATACCGATAGCCCTAGCTCAAAGTATAACGGCAAAAGCGTGCCGAGAAAAACGTGGGATGGCCCTGACATTAGATTAAATTTGAAAGATTTAGGTTTCAACAAACATCTAGGTTCATGGATTGACGTTATTCGACAGAAACCAGTAATGTCCACAATACCTGTAAGTTTCGTATCATGACTTGATATTTTGTGTGCGTATGTGAAATGTTTAAATTCCATCAACGTTATTTGTCATCTCTCACTTGATCCATTCTTCTATTTACCCCTAGGTTACCAAGGACAAATTGCTTGAAAGACGCGAAGATTTAAAGGAACTTCAAATTGAAATTCTTGACAAATTTTGTAGCGCACTCGAGTTAATCCCATTACCAGTACTGGAACAATTTCCAAAATTTGACCCAGTTTCTTTCAAAAAGTTGCAAGTTCTGCATCGACATATAAAAGCTAAATTACGTTTAGTACAAACAAATTTATCAAAATTACAAAAGGAAGATGAAAAGACGGTATATGAGTCTCCGGAGACACCTGGGTCTGCATCGTCCAAATCACGTGAAACACCACGTTCATGCATGTCTGAGACTCGTTCGCGAAATGACCGTGACACGTTTGACCGTGACGCATCACGTACCTCGGTATCGAAATGTACTCTTGCACTTGTACCCTTTTGTCAAGGCTCGGCAAGCGTAACGGAATCTTATATAGATGCAAAGGAGCACGATAATGGCATGGAACCTATGGCAGCAGTTAAGCCACCTGAAACTACAGTTTCAAATAGGAAGAGTACTTTTCAATTGAAGAGACCTATCAAAACGGTATTGGGCAGTGACGTTTCTAAAACAATAGCAGAAATGTGGGACCAACAAATGTCATCTAATAAGACAATGAATTCTTCAGTGGATTCCGATTGTGTTTTCGTAAAGGATACATTTAACGATAGTATTAAAACGCCGTCAAGTACGGAAAAAAATATGCAAGGAAATGTCGTCTTGGACAGTCCGGCGAGCCCAGGTAACAAAAGTGTGACAAATGATAAATAAATCACCAACTTTTTCCTGCTTTGAGTTCTTAATGAAAAAATATTTCATAGGCACCTGTCAAAGATTCGCAAAAGTTGAAACCTCTCTCTCGATACAATCTCTGGAACAATTCCCAGCTTTAGGAGAAACGTGTAATATAAATATAAGTGACGATTTTACAGGTACGAGTTTTTATATGCATATATAATATGTAAAACTTGGTTTATGTTTATATACATTTATGCTGATAATATGATAAATAATGCTTATTTTAATCCCATCTATAGAGTGGCCACAGAGTAGCATGGCACAGAATAGGACGTACGCGGATGATGAAGTAAAATCAAAAATCGAAAAAGATAGCGTAGAATATGGAAAATTTACCGGTAATTATAAAAACGACGGTGTCAGTGGAGAATTTGATGGTTTAACATATTCACATTCGCAAGAAATGTTAAAGGTACATAAAGTATTTGGTAATTTTTCGTCGTTAGGCGATTATACGGCCGCGTTCGACACATAAATATTAACGACGTTACGCACACTCGACGTATCATCATGTGAGTACCACGTGTGAGAACATATAATATTGCGCATTACGTATGTTTCTTGATTTTAGATATTTCGGCAGAGATTCGGTTTATATACGTTTAGGCCAAATCAGTTGCAAGCTATTAACGCGACACTTTTGGGATTCGATTGTTTCGTTTTAATGCCGACTGGAGGTGGAAAGTCCCTTTGTTATCAATTGCCTGCCCTTTTAAGTATCGGATTAACAGTCGTTATCTCACCATTGAAGAGTCTTATTTTAGACCAAGTTCAAAAACTTACCTCACTCGATGTAAGATCAAGTATTATTACATGTTAGATACCTCCTACATAATCAGAGAAACCGATGTAACCGATCAAGTACTTACACATTTACATTATAGAAGCGTTTGTACTATTGTGTCGCATCACTCGCTTCAGTCTTGGTTTAAAATTTGCAGATTCCCGCGACTCATTTATCCGGCTCTATAACGGATACGCAAGCTGCAGCGATATATAGGGAACTTTCCAAAAAAGAACCCGCTCTCAAAATATTATACGTAACACCGGAGAAAATCTCTGCGTCGCAAAAATTCTGCGATACTCTGACTATTTTATACGAGAGAGAATTGTTGGGAAGATTCGTCATTGACGAAGCTCACTGCGTCAGTCAATGGGGTCATGATTTTAGACCGGATTACAAAAGGTTGAGATGTCTCAGAGACAATTATCCCAAAGTGCCAACGATGGCTTTAACCGCGACAGCTACGCCGCGCGTTAGAACGGATATTTTGCATCAATTGGGTATGACTACGCCAAAGTGGTACGTATGCGTATATCTGTATGTGTGTGTGTGTGTGTGTGTGTGTGTGTGTATACGCGTTGAATATATATGTATATTATATATATATATGATATATGGTTACTTTTTTAGGTTTATGTCGAGTTTCAACAGACCTAATTTAAGATACAGCATAATATCGAAGAAAGGAAAAAATTGTTCCGATGAAGTTGTGGCTATGATACAGACGAGATTTAAAAACACTTGTGGCATCGTGTACTGTTTGTCGCGCAAGGATTGCGACGATTATGCCGCGCATTTGAAGAAAAACGGCATTAAAGCGTTGAGTTATCACGCAGGACTCCCGGATGGTCAAAGAATTAACTATCAAGGAAAATGGATTGCCGATGAAGTATATAATTATTACAATATCTGCGCGCGTGCGCATACGTATAATATAAAATACACGTATACATACACGTTTTTCAGGTACACGTTATATGCGCGACTATAGCCTTTGGAATGGGCATTGATAAACCAAACGTGCGCTTCGTGATACACGCAGCCTTACCAAAGTCTATAGAAGGCTATTATCAGGAAAGTGGTCGCGCTGGTCGCGACGGTGAGATAGCAGATTGCATTTTATTTTATCATTACGCAGACATGCACAGAATCAGAAAAATGATTGAATTGGATAATCCAAATCCACAAGTTATCAGCACCCACATGGATAATTTGTTTAAAATGGTAGCGTTCTGTGAAAATACTACGGATTGCCGTAGATCGCTACAGCTTAATTATTTTGGAGAAATATTTGATAGGCAACAATGTATCGCGAATAAAATTACCGCGTGTGATAATTGCAGATGCAAGGTAGGTACATTTGTATAAATTAGAAGATGAAAACGTGTCACATCAAAAATATAATTATCTGACTGAACGTAATACTACGTAATAATTTTAGGACGAGATTACAATGTTGGACGTTACCGAAGATGCAAAAGAGATTATGAAAGCTGTAAGAGATATTAACACGAAGAAAACGTGCAACCTTACACTAGTATTCTTGACAGATATTTTTAAGGGCAGTGATCTGAAAAAGATTAGAGAATCAGGTTTCTACTCGTTATATAATAGTAGAAAAATTGAGTTGGGGTGTTTACGTCACGTTATACACGTAAATACGTCTTTTTTTTTTTTTATAGGTCTTACGAA
The DNA here is from genome assembly GCA_030770255.1 of Temnothorax ravouxi. Taxonomy (NCBI): domain Eukaryota; kingdom Metazoa; phylum Arthropoda; class Insecta; order Hymenoptera; family Formicidae; genus Temnothorax; species Temnothorax ravouxi. The sequence goes on from JASTWP010000484.1 coordinate 82,217, forward strand.
ACATCCTTTATACGGTCGCGGTAAATCATGGAACAAAAGTGACATAGAACGCCTTTTGCACTATATGGTATTGCAAGAATATTTACAAGAAAACATGTATATTAATAATGAGATTGCTTGCGCATATGTAAAAATTGGACCAAAATCGAGTGAACTTATGACGAGAAAAGATGTAAAGGTATTTATTCTTAATAAGATATTCAGAATGCAAAATATACGGTGAACAAACTTACAGTGCGTTTTTTAGATATAGTAATGTATGTATGTGCGCGCGCGCGCGCGCGCGCGTGTGTGTGTGTATATATATAGGAGATAGGAGACATTATTTTGTCTATTCGTTGCCTTTCACGCACAACGTTTTACTTTCGTCCGAACAGGTACAAATTCCAACGAGACGATCGAATAAATCTACAAGCGGTGTAGCTACAGTTTCAACAGTTACGAAGAAACTTGACGTCATTGTAAAAGAATTGCAAGATCGTTGCTATGCCGAATTGATGACAATAATAAGGGGAATCGCTAGTACATTGGATGTTTCTGCTTCTTCTATTATGAATATGGTGGCTGTCAGAGCTATGAGCCAGCGTTTCCCAGAAACCGAAGAAGCCATGTTACAAATACCACACGTTACTAAGGCTAACTTTGTTAAATATGGCAAAGCTCTTTTAAACATTACGCAGAAATACGCGGCAGAAAGAACAGGTACACGACTCGCGTATACGATAACATAAAGTAGTAGTATATACCATTATTGGGTATTCCATTATTTTTAGTACTGTTAAATGAGAATGATGAAGAACAGAACAGCGCGAATGACGATACGACTTGGGATGATAATACGTCCACGTACTCTTGCACCAGTAGTGGTACTAGCACGCGTGGCAAGAAACGAAAGATTGGCACGAGATCTAACAGTACTGCGAAAAAGTATAAACGGGGTGGCTCAAGGTAATGTAAAAAGGGTCTCACCTTTCTTCGTACACACGTACACGTAACGCAATAGTTGTACGTTAGGGAAAAAAATCACACACGTATATTTTATAGATACATATTTTATTTAATTTTTTTTTCGGTTATTTACAGTGCGTGGAGGGGAAAAGGTTCGTCAAAAAGCTCATCGAGAGGTTCAACAAAATATAACACTACAAAAAAGGTAGTAGGACTCGCGAGTTTCAGTCAAACAAAACAATATCTCGCAAATTCCAACAGATACATGAACATTACCTAATTGATTTTTTTCCGTTCATTATAAATTATTACGGCGTTAATTATATGGCGTTTTAGTCATTATATTGAATGAAACAATTTGATAATAAACACACTCGCATAATTTTATTTTAATTCAAAGTACGCATCAGACGACCGACATGTATGTAAGATAAAAACTTTTGTAATAAAATAATTTTTGAGACCGATGTTGAAATTTTGTTAAAAAATTTCCTTAATTGGAAAATTAAATAAATAAAATATATCTTTATCATCGTCTAATCAATTCAAATGAGTGTAGGTACACGAACGGAATAATATTAGCGTTGTTTCAAACGACAACATATGCTTTTGCGTATTTACTATTTTATGCGTCATACGTTGTAATTTTTCAACACTTTTCAAGTTTATATATATCACTATCAGAGCGCTTAGATTACCGTACCCTGCTACAGGCGTTAGGGTTTGTCTAACTATTATATTTGCTATACGATATATATTATTTATAGATCTGGTTGCATTATCCTGGTTTGTCGATCTTCATTCTGAACATGTTTTTTCAGCAAGTCCATCACTCGCGTGTCAAATTCAGGTGGAGTCGGTTTAACACCAGTCGCCCAATAGAATATATCCCAGTCGTTGGATGGTAAATTTATAAGTCGATCATATAGTCTTAATTGCGTGTCATCGAACGTATTCAAATACTTGTTTGCAAAGGTGCTAAGAAGCAGACCATTCTCCAACATCCCACGTTTACGAGATTGATATGTCAATCTAAAATGGGACAAAATAGAGTGACTAGAGAACGTCAGAACGACGTTATTCGACGATCGTAGACGTTTACGTGTGTCCACGTAAAGGATGATTCTAACATTAACTACAAAGTATGACTATACGTAAAACGTTGCGTCAACTGCTCTCAGTTAATTATTATTAAAGTAAAGAACACCATAGGGGTACTCAAATAGTAGAGGATATGTGTACCACACGCGCAACGCGCGCGAGACCTCGAAACAAGAAACAATTGTATGCTACTTTGGGATCTATCCGTGGGATCGGATCATATTTGTTCATTGTAAGAAAACGATATTGTGAACGATACCGTGCTCTTTTGACATTTGTATTCTCTCCGTCGCGTTCCGCGTAACGTGGAATGCCAGGTTCCCGACCTTCTGGATGAATCAAATCTTGAAAATCATCTTTCCGCCTGCAGCAACTTATTGACACATCTCTCGCAAGTACAAGCGGTCTGATCTGAGGTATATCTCTCATTACAGATTCAATAGAAAGCTTTATCCATTGTTCAGTATCCTCAAACTTACCCGGGATATGACACGCGTGCTCATAACATTCATCATGCGGTATGTGAGTAAAACTCTCTTCGTGCAACGTGCAAGTAACCTTAACCTTAACCTTAACCCTAGTGCGTGCTACGTGGTGCGCTTGCGCTACGTGCAATCGAGAGACCAATCGAAAATGGGCGCGTTCAGCAGACACAACTGTTTGTCTTCGCAACACCAACACTCTGCCTTGATTGGTTGGTTGTTGGTTCTAAAAGTAATAGCCAATCACGTTCGATTGCTACTGAGCTGTGCTTGGCCCCCCCCCCCCCCGGGCCCGCTGAACGCGACCAATCAAAACCACGAGCAAACACGTTCTCCCGACTACCAATACGAGACGAGTAGATAGAGACTCTAGAGAGACTTCATGAGACGACCGATCGCAACTGATCGAGATCGAGCGTCGAGAATCGAGTCAATCGAGATAGAGATTGCGCTGCGCGCGTGTGGTGCACACTGTGCATCGTGTGCACTTTGTGTGCGATTCGCGCATTCGCGCGTTTCTCGCATCGCATTGAGGCAACCAAGAGGCAACAGCAACAGCAGGAGCAGCAGGGCGGCCTTGGGCGGCCTTGGGCGGCCTGGCGCTCGTTCCAGTAGAGTTTAGTGGTTCCAGATGGTTCTCTCTCCAGGTTTCAGTTAGCATACATATGTATTTCAGTGAGTAGATCAGTCTAGTGCATGTTAGTGCACGGAAAAAAGTGCGGCAATAAAAAATAAGCCGACTATCGATAATATCGATATCGATCATATCGATGTGTCAAATGTGCCAAATGCTCCAAAATGTGTGCAAATGCAAACTGCAAATGTGTGTTAAAGTTGTCAAACGGTTTGAAAGAGTTGAAAGAGAGACGCACGACCGACGACGGTGACGGGTGACGGGTGATGGTAGGTGAGTGGGTGATGGCATGATGGCATCTAACAACGAATCTCAAATCCTCGCCGTGATCGGTGATCGTGATTTGATGACACATGATGACAGGCGGTAACGAGTATGCAGCGTATGCAGCTGTCCGAGCTGTCGTTACCGTTGTCACCACAGTGACCACAGTCGTCGAGTAAACCTGATGGGTAAACCCTAAACCCTAAACAACGATAAAACGATCGCGTTTCGCGTTTCCACGTACTACATTCAGTACATTCAACAACGTCGGGCTGATCGCTGATCGCTGATCGCTGATCGTCGTGAAAAGATCAGAGCATTGGCCAAAAGGATGTTGCCGTAGTTGTGTCGAGCGCGAGACATACAAGATCCGTCGCATGTCGCATAATAAACCGTACGACCGTAACGTTCTCGATGTCGTCCGCCGTCCGCGACACGTTTAGCTTTAGCTCGTATGTGTCATCTGGAACTGGAAGTACGATCTTAACGCACGATCACCGTAGCTCGCGTCGTTGGCGGGAGGGATCCTCGAGAGCTTTTCAGCTTTTTCAAGATTTACGTATCTCGCGAGTCTTCTTTGTCACCTGCACGGACGTACTTTTTAAACCTGTGATATGATTATCACTGACTCGTTCCAGGGCCACGAACGAGAAAGTCGTCGAGCTTTCAGCTTTCAGTTGAAGCATGCATGTATGTATGTGTCCTCTTGCGTCTTCCCTCTTCCCTCTACCTCTTCCTCTCTTTCACTTTAGTTATATTTAAACCTCTGAAAAATGATAACACGATATCATACGAGAGTAATTTTTTCTTCCAGATGGAACATGGGAAGACGCGTTATATATGGTCCAGTATTCTTCTACCTTTAAATAACATGCGAGAGCGTGTGTGTAGATTTACAGACGTATTAGAACGTGAATGAACACAAAAAATGATAATACTATCCTTCTGTTGATAAGCTTCGAACGAGCATCAGGTGAGAGAGAGAAAATTTTGTAATAATTTTAGGGGAAAGAGAGGAAAAGTTGTATACGTACATTATTTAACGTCTGGTCTGCTTCTCTATGCAGACTACTCTATTACAATGGATATTGGCGTTGTCAAAATTGCAGAAGATAAAGATTTTGAGAAATTGAAGCAGTTGTATGACGATAATAACAACTGGAAATTAGATTATAACAAGCCTGATCTATCTGTTTGGACAAAATCCGTCCCAGGACGTAGTTTTAGAATGGTGAAGGTAAGTTCTCTCTTCTCCGTGGCAACGGACGTTTATTCTTTGAATGAGACTGAACGATCTTAATGTCACAGATTAGAACGCGTTTTCCCGATATTTCACCAGAAACTCTGTACGACGTTTTACACGATCCTGAATATAGAAAAGTTTGGGACACTCATATGATTGAATCGAAAGATATAGGGTTTTTTAATCCAAACAACGATATTGGTTATTATTCCAGTGAGTATAACGTGTTTATGAATCTTTGAGTTTTAACTTTTATATAGGCCATATCTTTCTTTATGTTACACCGTTGTACAAATTTTAGTGGCATGTCCGTCTCCGTTAAAAAATAGAGACTTTGTCCTGCAACGATCTTGGTTAGATACCGGTATAGAGCAATTGATATTGAATCATTCCGTTTATCACAAAGATTACCCACCTAGGAAACACTTTGTACGAGCAACGTCTTACCTCACAGGTAAAAATATTAGGAAGCAAGTCAAAACGCGTTTTATGCGCGCGTATGCATATAACTTACACATTTAATATATATACGTTCCATACCATCTTTCGTATGTGTCCAAAAGTATTATTATATTTAAGGCTATATTGTAAGGCCTTCGCGCACGGGAGACGGTTCCGAGTTGGGTTACGTCGCGCACACAGACCCACATGGCAAATTACCTGTGTGGCTCGTTAATAAAGTTACACAAATATTTGCCCCTAAAGTGAGGTTCTTATGAAAAATATTCGTAAGCGGTATCAAGTATCGAACACACAAATAAATGTAACATTTCTTTACAAAGCTATACTTTGTAGATGGTAAAAAGATTGCATAAAGCCTCTGTGGGCTACCCAAGCTGGAAAGTACTTAATAATCCAAATTTTAAGCCTTGGCATTATCCCGAGCAAATAATGGCACCTAGAATACGTATCGAAGAAGTAAGGACGAACTTACGTTTTTTGTACAAGTTTTCGTGTTTTATTTTATTTCTTTACGTATAAAATTTTAACTTGAGATATTTTGACACGGCACACGAAATATAAGATATATTGTCTGTGAATAAACACGACCGACTATATGACACACCGTTTTCTGCAGATGCAGTTTTTGACTTTGCGTATTCCATATTATCATTCTACAGGGCTTGGATCACGCAAGTTCCATCACGACATATTATTTATAAATAAATTTCAATGTTTATCCGAAAAGTTATAACCCGGATCTGGGTTATTATATATTTCACTTTTGGCACAATTTTTTGCCTCTCTTGAAAACTTGACAACGTGTCACATGGGTGGTATTATTTATTCATTGACTACGCACGCACGCACGCACGCGCGCGCGCGCGCGCGCGCGCACACACACACACACACACACACACACACACACACACACACACAGCTTTGTTCTTTCCCATGTAGTTGGCAAATACAAATGTTTAAAAGCCACGTCTATGACATGTACGCAAACTTGTTTTTTACACGCGTGTATTATTAATTCGTTTCAGTGCGTAAAATCTGCAGAAGAGAAGAATTCAAAATATAATTATGTAGACGAATCTGATTTAAAGGAAAGTTTGATTAGAGAATCTGTCGCACGGGATAGCGATTAATTTATAGCGATATAATAGAGAGACATGAGGATTTTTAGGTAAGTAGGATACGAGTGACTGGAATAATAAAAACAGTATAATGTCAAGTTTTAGTTGCAGTCGTACAGATAAAACGTAACGGACACGTTGTACACGTCGTATTAAGTTCGATTTGCATATTTCTTACGTGATAAATTTTACGTTCACATAATGTAACATTTAATATCTATATATAACGTTAAAAGTTAAGGCCACACAGTTATCGTACGTGAACGCGCCTTAATGGGCGGACGCACGGCTGTATGTTGACACGTCACGAAGAAAACTATCGGTGGCCTGCTTTTTGCATTAGGCACTACGTTCAAGCCAGGTTTGTCGTTGGTATTGTTAAAGCGCGCAAATACAAGTATAATAAGAAGATGCCGCACACGATGGAAGGTATACTTGAAACTCTTTTTATAATTTATATCACAGTGCGAGATACGCGACATCCGCGTATGCCTTGAGATAACCATCTGATCTATCTTCTATATTGTGGACATTGTATATACGTTATTGTTACTTATTATACATATATTACTACTAAATCTTAAAAAAAATTATATACATATATATATATATATATATATACATACATACACGAAGTACGTGCAACTTTTTGTAGTATCAAAGAATGTACGGAGTAGTTGGTAACAAGTTTTCAAATGCTTTGATAAAAATCGGATGATTCAGCTAGCATTTCTGTCAAAGCGACACGATGAAAGAACGTTGTTGTAAAGGACATGTTCGTCGTTATGTAAAAAACAGATAGGCATTTTTTTTCTATACGCAGATGCCTAGATGTTACAATTTTAACGTAAAACGAACAGCTTAATATCGATAAATTCGAGTATATACATATATGCACACATAACTCGACCGATTCTCTACGTGTCATTTTAAATGAGTTTTATTCGCAATGTTTGTACTTATTTACTACTTCTTTTGGCAAGTGTGCCACGAAGGCGTACGAACAACGGCGAGTATAAATGATAAATGGTACCACATTTCTTTTATATTCTCCTGATTTTAGGCATAGTATAATTTGTGGGAGAGAGTTTTGTAAGACCCGTGTCAAACTCGAACAGTGTATTTAAGAAGGTAAAAAGAAACAACGTTTCGCGTTAAAGTTTCGATCGATACCGCAAAAACAAAAGATTCGGGCAAACGTCGGATTTGAAAGGCAGATAGGAGAGAATAAGCAAAAAAAAAAAAGAAAAACAGATGGTAGATTATTATGTTCGCCAAGTTTGAGACAAACAATTTTTCGAAATATTTTGTACGGTACATTTCACTATACAAATAGATATGTGCTAATTTAATTACGTATTAACCAACTAACAACGAGACGGCCTAGAAACTTATAGATAGATATACCGTAAGGCTGAAACTTGATATACATATATATGTGTATACGTCAAATCTTAATTTTTACATTTCTTCGGTCTTCGGAAAATATATATAAGATAACGCAATAAATATTTATAGGGCGTAATCGATTACTTTGTAAAGTTCACACGAAAACGTTTTCAAACGGCTTTATTTAAATAATTATTATATATATATATATATAGGTCCGGAAGTATGTTCCGGGACGTTTATTTTTTACATCGATATATTCCGGGACATTTGGCAGTTTCCAGGACTGTCCTGGAAAAAATTCATGTCTTACGGCAATTTTCGGGACAGTTTTTTGAATCTGATTACATATATATGCGTTATATTCCAGGACTGTACATTTCAAAAAACGTAAATAGTCCCGGAACATACCTCTGGACCTACATATATATATATATATATATATATATATATATATATATATATATATACACACAGAGAAGAGGTTATTCATATAGAGTCAAGTACACAGTATCGATAATGCAAAGTGAATAAGGAAAAGTCGAGAGCAAGAGATTGACTCTGTTATAAAGGACTTTGTGAAAAGCGAGCCCGCAAACAACGACGAACAAGACGAAATTTTTTATTGCACATTTACGTGTATCTATATTTAATTTTTATTGTCTAGCTTTCTTTCCCGTGAAATGGCACGGAAATGAAATATGTATATCATCGACTAACGTCGTGTAACAAACGTCGCTTCACACGCTCGTATTTCCTCTTTCGTATAGGTTTTCATAATTCGCGGGCGGCGAGTATTTTAATATTAATGAGGCAGTATTGATCATTATAATTCTCTTGAATACATAATCTTATCTTATGAATATATTATACATCTACGTACTTGTCTACCGAGCCGAGCGTCTCCTCTCGGTTTTCCTCTTCTTTTATCGCCGATTATCACACGTTACATGCTCGAACATATTTTTGGAATTATACTTTTCGGCCTGGTGTGCGCAAACGCGTGCGTGTTTAAACAGCACCTGCATGGATGATAATGGAACGGTATACATTAGGCAAATATATATATTTATTATACCTGCGACGATATGTACATCATACGCTGCGTCAAATTACCGCGCACGCGTTATCGCTACATTATTATAGGATCCGAGTATCACTTACCATTCGTTACTTTACATGGACACTGCGGATTACTTATATTGGACATTGAATATTATCTACCGTTGACTATTGGTAAGTTCGAGAAAACAAGCATAAGTCTGTACTTGACAAAAGTAACACATCGCAGTCAAAATGATTGAGTCAATATGACGTCAAAATAATGTTATTTTGACTGCGCTGTGCAGTTACTTGGGCTGTCGACTATCGCATGCACCGTCGCGAGAAAAGGATAACGGATATTGCGGGGTTTGACAACGAGACCACGCAAGTCTTTTTGTACCTATTTGAAATCAGAAAGAGAGAAAGAAAGGAAGAAGGATAAAGACTTGTTCGCTCTCTTGTGTCGTCGAGAATGGCGAAATTTGTAGTGGCGCAACGACGAGAGATCGTATAATATGGTATCACAAATTTTAAATTTTGCAACAGTTAAAAACAAACGATGCAATAAAAATGACGCCGATCAATCAAATCCAACAATGACCACTAGTTTTATATCAACGACATATATATATATATATATATAATACTAGATTTATATGCGAAACATGAATCCGACGCGCGATGGTGGACGGGACGGCAAAAGATACGTCTTACGTATTTTATTTGTTAAGTATATTAGAGGATACGCGCGTATATATGTGCGTACATATATAAATTCTAAGTGGATTAATGCGACGATAATGCGACGTGGAAGCCGCGCCAGTCCGCGTATCCATTTTTCAATTCTGAGGTACGAGTGCAGTTTCGTCAAGCACGATAGAGCGATCTTCCTGAGCGGTCTTCTACATCTTTATTATTGTTTTAGATATTTCCATTTCGTATGTCGCTTGTCGCATCGTTTCGCGTCACAGTTTCACGTCAATTTACGACGTGCGGCGCGGCGTAACGTCGTTTAAGCGACGATCGGAGCATCATCGGAGCAACGGAGGAACGAAATAAGGGCGAAATATGTCCTATGATACGGAATCGCGGAATCCGTTGCCTGACGACAAAGAACTTATACAGAACGTGGTGGACGAGGATTCTCATTCACGTTCAAACAGCCGTGTACAAACGGCGGTATCGCAGAAACGTTCAAATATCGCGATCGATGTTAAATGCGACCGCGACGGTGCATTAACATCGATTGATAACGATGAAAACGACCGTCTCTCTGTGGTGCCTGATAATGTGATTAGAAAAGTGGAAACGGAAGTCGAGGCGGACAAGGATGAGGCCGCGAAGACAATATCGCGTGTCGATAAGGACACGCGAATTACGTCCAATAAGGTAAATTTTCTTCCCTTTTCCAAATATGTATAGTATTTTCTCCCTAATATCCATTTTCCACTCGTCCGATTTTTCCGCGAGGATTCCACGTTCTGATAGATATTAATCATTTCTAAATGTTCAAAAAAATTATTTCTGCCAAATTACCTAGCTGTGATCTACGATATATATTTTTCACAACACCTTCACGGAAAGTTCGACTTTCCATGCCTGATGTAGAGAGGGGCGTAAGTGGTTACTTTCCGCCCGCTATGCCGGGTGGAAGGTATATCAATTTTTTGTTCCCTAGGGAGGAGCAACGGAGTAAGCCCTATGGCGTGAAATTGATCTCTCTCGCGCCTCTCTCTATAGGCATGGAAGTTGAACTTTCCGTAAAGGTATTGTGAAAAATATCGTCTGAAACCCGATTTTTCTTTCTGACAATCTTTTAATCATCTTTTTGCTAATCTCTTTTAATTAATTAATTAATCTCGCGTCAATGGGATCGTAGGAAGAACAAACGCTTATATGTTTTGGGGGAAATACTGATCGCATCTTGGAGAAAGTGTCTAACCCGACAAAAAGATCGGAAAACTTGAAACGATCGAAAAGTAAGAAACGAGCGTTCTCTTTACTCGATATATTGATTTCTATGAGTATCCTTGCTCCTTTCGCGATCGGCTTTTGGAGAGGTGTATGGGGATGCATGGATCGTCATGCGGAATTGTGAGTAATAAAATTAATATAAAGGCGACGTACTTAATTGGAATACTTGAGGGATATGCGAGCGACACTATGAAATAGTCTTCGATAACGGCGGAATTAAGCTAATATTTCTCGTCAAATGGTGTTATTTGGATCGCGACTGAAATATACTTATATATAGGTATACATATGTATGTACATAATGTATGTATGTATGTATGTACAGAGTGAGTTTTATTTCGTGTGCCACGTATCTCGTCAAGTATTGGTTTCCTTGAAAAATGTTTAAAATAAAAATTGGAAGGTTTAGAGAAGGCCACGAAACGATCTTGTAATCTTGTTAGATTTTGAGCCCGGAGCCCAAAGAGTGTGTTTGGTCCAGTAGGATTCAAGTTAAATTTTTGAAATGTAAACATCCATTTTTTATTGTATCATGTCTTTCTACTACGTAATTTGAACAACTTTTGTCTGAAACATTTTTTATTTCTCCAATTTTTGAGATATTCGAGGAAAATAGCATATTCTTGAGACTAAATCAAGTCAAAAAGACCTGTATTTTTTCCTCCGGCAAACACGTATCGAGATAGCATAAGTTATAAATATTGAAAAAGTTACCAAGTTTTCTTTGAATATCTCAAAAAGAATTAGGCAAATAAAAAAATGTTCCAGACAAAAGTTGTTTAAATTACGTAGTATATGGAGAAAGATAATGCAAAATAAAAAATGGGAGTATTTATTTAAAAAATTTGATTTGGGCCCTATTGGGAGCGTCAATATAACGAATAAATAAATAAATAAATATATATATATATATATATATATATATATATATTTATTTATTACCACCATATATATATATATATATATATATATGGTGGTTTAGGACTTACGGGACAAATTTTAGAGACTGATAGGTCTCACCAAAAGAATCACGTCTTGTCTCAGTAAGGAATCCGTGGGAACCCGTGTTCTCCGACGAGTCCTTGAGGAGGACATAGATCGGAAGACATGTCAGAAGACACGGAATTTATAATTTAAAATTCAAGAGAATATGTTTTTAGGAGGAGTTTGTTAACAGGTTTCCCGGCTGGTTTTGTTTTACGTTCGGCGCAGCTCTGCTCGCAACATATACGATTTTCAAAGACCAATTTCACAACGTCTACATGAAGAAGTGGGCTAAATCAAGTTGGCGAAAACGACTGCTTTATCGGACGTTACGAATTCTGTATACTTACACCTTTGGAGTAGCATGCATCGCGCATTGGCGGGGTGGATGGATCATCATTGATACGTATCTATTTATGCACACGTGGTAAGTCAACGTCATCATCGTTGGTAGTACGTTACAGCGGCATATATATAATTCGTCGTGCGAACAGACCGAAGGTGACGTGGAGGAAACGAGATTTGTTAATTGTCATTTCCCGTGATATATCTCCCTATAGGATAACGATGTCTTTGACATGCTCGCTATTGGCATGCCTGGCGATTCTACGTTCCGTCCGAAACTTGATAACAACCCCCATGATAACTCAGATCGACACACCGAGTTGCGTTTTTCAATTTCCTACTAGATATAACGTGGTAAGTTGGACAACGTGAACAATCTCTAGTCACTTGTTCTCGATAAAGATCTACTACCTACGATACGCGTATCTGCGATATGTATATCTACGACACAGTGTCTGAAGGATAACGCGTTTATATAATTATTGCAAAATCATATAAAAACGTGTTATAGTTTGTGTACGTATTAAAGGCGTGTCTATGTAAAAAGAGGCTAATGTACGATTAGCGAGAGTGCGCAGTTATTTAGAATTTAAATTATCAGAAGCGCTCTCTCTCTCTCTCTCTCTCTCGTACGAACAAACGCTGTTCGTCCGTTGAGTTTGTCTTTCGTAATGTTTTCGCAATTATTAACGCGCGATGTTACGAGCGAGAAGCCACATGTTAGTACTGGTCTACAACCTTGCTTTAAAGAATATTTAAGCTCTAAGCCGTAAGAACGTGACCACGCACACGCGAGTCACTAAAGACTTTATTCAGGCACAGGCAAATAGTGATCGAAGGTGTACGCGCTGAGACCAGGGGTTTGACGACTGACTGAGCAAAACTCTGCAAGACTGGACAAGACTGTCAACTTGACAAGAACTCGACAAGAACTAACTCAAGCTCAAGAGAAATTTTCTTTTGTATGATTTTTCACCAACAAGTCCTAACCACGAACGTTAGTGCTGGTCTACAACCTTGCTTTAAAGGATATTTAAGCTCTAAGCCGTAAGAACGTGACCACGCACACGAGAATGTGAGAGGAGACGACTCGCGTGTGCGTGGTCACGTTCTTACGGCTTAGAGCTTAAATATTCTTTAAAGCAAGGTTGTAGACCAGCACTAAAGAATATTTAAGCTTTAAGCCCCGTAAGAACGTGACCACGCACACGAGAATGTGAGAGGAGACGACTCGCGTGTGCGTGGTCACGTTCTTACGGCTTAGAGTTTAAATATTCTTTAAAGCAAGGTTGTAGACCTGCAGCACTTACGCGTTCTAACGGTCGGTAGTAACTTGTGGAGCGGCTGATTAAAGAACAATGAAATAGAAAGTTTAGTATTTGACGGAAAGGACTGTGTGTGTGTTGGCCGTATAGGATTAATTTACAACTGTGATCAGAATATATTGAAAAGGGGACGTTGAAGTGAGTCACGTTAAGGGACAGTGCCTAGACAAATAGTGAGAAAAATTGAATTTAGAAATGGAATTTGTTAAATATGAGTTATTACGGCACGTAACAGCGAATGGAACTGCGAATGGTCGTTCTGATCGGATCACGACGTCGTGAATCTCCTTCCGTATTCTCGCAGTTCCGCCTTCTCCGTCTCTCGTAGATCTTTTCTTGCGTGAATCTTGACGAAAGAGTCTAGCCATCAACTGTTGGCTTTTGTTGACGATTTTGTTGACTATAGTATACGCGACGCCCGTATACGTTGATGCAAGAAACAAAGTCTCCACGCATGACGATTCAAAGAGTCTGAGGTTTCCGTTTCGAACTCCTGGCCTTATTTTCTTATACACGTTCTAGTATAGACTCACGCTCTTACCAACGATGCGCGCGTCTCGTGACAGTCGTCGCTTGTTTGATTACGTCGCTTGAGGAGCCGCGCCGACCCTGTACTCAATTGCCAAATTGTGTTTAACAATTGTGTACATATACACGCACAGAGCGGATGGTATACATAGTACCCTTGTACCCACAATGTATGGCGTCTAATATTTAATGTAAAGTTTGCACGTTTGATCGATTTACGGCAGATAAACCTGCCTACTTACTTCCGCTTTCAGCATGCGCTTTTTCGATCGTAGCAGTTCCGTGTTCTATACTCGACGTATCGCCAAGATTGCGCGCGAATCGCATCGCGCATCTGCGTGTATATAAACTCGCTTCGATTCAACGAAATCGTCTCTCGACTCTCATATACGTTTCATACAACGAAGGTGACGACAGATTGCTCGTTTGTTTTCTGCAGATTTTTTTGTATATACAAGGTACGTCTTTTTCAAATGTTATCATAAGAGTCGTCGCGAACCAAGTTGACGAAGATTCCAGCGGAGTGCCTTATCGAGTTTTTGCGTAGATATCGTATTAGATTGATAAAATCATAGTTCGCTTAATGATCACGCACAAGTTCTCCACGCGCGCAAATAGATTCTGTACGTACGTACTTACGTACTTGTGCACTTTGATAATTTCACTTTCCTTTCAACGATCTTTCCCGCGCGATCTCGCGTCTTATGCTCCCAATTTTGAATGAACCGTTGACGCGTTGACGCGTCGACGCGTTTTTCCAGCCGTATGTATGTGCTTGTGTAAACTTTAGACAGAACGCGCGTATACAAAATTGGAACGGTGGAATATAACAAAAGGACGTGCAAGTAAAGGCCGACGACGTGATACCGCCCAGAACACGCGAGTACAACTTATATAGCCTACAGCCGAGAGCTTTTGCGACTTTGCAAATAGAAAGATCAACAACGATGAGTGCGTAGTCTCGTTTGTGTCGGTTTTCCCCGGAAGTTTATGAAACGCTTTCGCACCGATTATCGTGCATTGATAACAGCGATACGCATAACTGCTGCGATTCCATATATATGGAACGCGAACCAACATTCCTTATCTGCAAAAGAAGCGCTATCCGTTTTTTTTCTTATTTTTTTTGATACGAATTACCACGTATTTAAAACGCTCGTATCGCGTTTTTGATCGTATACGCGCGTAACGATTTTATCTGTGAAATTTAGACGCGCGTGTTTCTTCTCAATCAAAAATTCCCGATGACGACTCGCGTATAGTATCATTGCCAAGTATAGCAACGAGAGAGAAATGTAATCTGGTTTCATATATTATTTATAAATCAGCAGAGAGGAAGAGAGAGAGATTGATTCATAAAAATTGTGTACCTAGTTTTATTTCTAAACAATGTTCGAAACAAACACAATATACAGATTCAACTATATATTATTTATGGTAGCGTAGCTACCGTTTCTATCTATTATCAATCCATTAAGCATATTATTTTTTAAATGCCCGATATTAATCGATTAAATTCAAAATATAGCTTTTTATTTCATGGAGTATTTTTTTAAGAAATATTATAAATGTCACAGTTTAATGTAACATTCAAGTAGTAACGATATTCAAACTGTTTAATCTTGGAAAAAAATAGTCTGTTACATCGCAGAAAGTCGTAACTCGGTTTTTTCACATTTGGACACGAGTACGCGTCACGAGTCAAACTTGTGCGGTCTTGTAGAGTTGATCAATTTTTCGAGTTTCCTATTAAAATCGACATGTGACGTGTGTGTGTGTGTGTGTGTGTGTGTGTATATATATACATATTCATTTTGGGAAACTGTAATCTCAAGTAGACGCGAATAATTTTAAATGTACGTCTACGACGGCATGAAATATCCACGACGTACGTTCATATTCGATATCTTGCGTATAATCACATTTTTGAGATTGACATTGGATCTCGTGACCTTGACGAGGCTCGCTGGAACGACGTAGGGGATGAAGGTGAGAAGATGTTGTAACCCAAGCTTGATTGGCACACAAAAAGGTGTCGATTAGCGATGACGTTGGCTGAAGCGTCAATGGCTAAATGAATATACATCAATGGCTAAATGAATGTGAGGCAGGAAAGCGTGCTCGGAAGAAAAAATAACGTCAAGGTGACTAAAAATTATGCCATTGTACGTGAATCCGTTCTTCTTTATCGAAGGTAAAATAGACACAAACGTATACTCTTATAATCTATAATCATTTCTCGTCGACTGTTGCGGCGCGTTAGCCGCAAAAATTCAACGGTCTTTTTGTCAAAATTCTCTCACTTCTTCCGTTCTCTCTCTCTCTAGCCGCACGTCGATCTCGTTACCGCTCTTAACAGCAATACAATATTGTACGTTCGCGTCGCGTCGTATATACAGGGTGACACAAAAGTTTCCTCTGGCGTTAATACATTTTCGAAGCCGCTTCGGGGACGTGTTCACGATGGTCGCACACTGCTGACCGGTTTCCCGGTTTTTGGGACAAAGACGTTTTGTCGTCAAATTCGCCGGATTTGAATCCGAGCTTTTCCACGCGTGATCCATCTTGGAGTAAAAGATATCTGAAGTTTGCTTTAAATCAACGAGGTCCCTTAAACGAGGTCCCTGCGACGTGCTAATTGGGATGAACGTTATATACCATCCAGCAGTGCGCGACCATCGTGAACACAGTGGATTAATTTCAAGTTTTCTTTGGTATTTATTGTACGTTTCTTTGTTTACGTTTGTTATTAATGTTCTAATAAAGTTTTATGTTCCGTTTAAAGTGTAGATGTAGACATTTAATTTGTGTACATTGTGATTTGCTTAATTGGTTTCAAAAAAATTCCGGGAACTTTTGTGTCGCCTTCTATATGTTGCATCAAGCTTGTCATATATAGTTAATCTTTTTGCGGCACTCTGCAATTAAAGGAAAGAAAGAAAAATACCGCGTATATAGCGGATATATAGCTGTACATACATATAACAAGCTTCTTCGTTGAGATACATACTATATATCTGGTATATATACATATACTCGCGAGACGCGCGAATAGCGACTCGACGACTCTCTTTCAATCCGAATATCTAAAATGACCGAAAAAAAATCAAGCCCACCGGAAGATGAAAGAGATGATCGCGAGTCGTCGGATGTGACGATTCGGCCAGCTCGAAGATCGCGCTACGACCGAATCGTCTTGATGGAGTCGCGCGTATTATCGCGGCAACTGAACGCGCGTGGCCGTCATCGGTTGCCACCGATCGTTCTAATCAGTGATAGCACCGCGATACATGGTAGAACGAGGCGATTATAACGCATACGCATCGTATAGGTGGGGATCGTCGGCGTAGGAGAGAACGAGGGAGGAAAGGAGAGCATACCGCGGGTACTGTCATCCGTGCCGGTGGTTCGTTTCGCCGCTAGAGCGACGACGTTGGTCGTGATAATGCGATAGTGTTGATCGCGCGTTTAGCGGTTAGCGGTTGCGGTTGATAAAAGATAGCGGTTATACCGAAGACAAGTCAGTAGTTACCCCGACCGCTGCCCGACCGGCCAGCTCGACCGGTCGCCGATCGCTCGATCGAGTTCGTCAGCTCTAAGCGCTCGTCCAACGAGGGTTGCGGCGGAGACGCGCGAGGAAGACGCGAGGTTGGATGCGACACAGCCAACTCTTTCATATCTTTCATCCTTTCTCTTCGAGCCTAATACGCGTGATCGTTCTCTTAGCGACGAGTGTCAAGATCGGCGTACGTGTGCGTGCTCCTAGATTTGACTGAATAATATTCAAGGAGAGACACGTTTTATGGCGAAAATTTCATCGCTGGAGACGGACTTGGACGAGTGTCGTTAACCGAATTTACGTTTTCTCAGAGCGCTATAGAAAAGTTTGCTCGAACTGATGAACGAATACGACGAGGGAAGGCATGCTGCCATCGTTTTTCTTCGATAGAAGACTCGTTCGCAATGTCACGACGACGGCGACGACGATGACGATGACGACGACGACGACGACTTCGACGACGACGACGACGACGGCGATGAGGAGGACGAGGATGACGAGGACGACGACGACGACGACGACGAGAACGACGAGAACGAAAGCTAGTCTTGACGAATAAGAACCGAATTAAAGTAAACGTGAGATTCGAACGTTATAGATTTGAACGAAAATATCAGGAACAGAACATCGAACGATTTCGTTGCGCGATTTCTTCAAGTTAACTACGCGCGTGTCTCCCTTCTTTCATCCGCACGATAGTACGTTCGAGGGTGCGAACCATGCGTTATGACCAGCGGCGCGACTACTAACGTCGATCCGGATTGGGTAAGGATGGTCGAGTTGCGTGCGGCTGGTGTCAGGATGACTGGGAGCTTAGACGCCAGATCGTCGAATCGCCTACACTATGCCATCTTGACGATTTTGGATACGATATTCTCGGCGCTCGTAGCCGCGCCGGCGGTGGTCGGTTACTGGCGCGGCACTTGGGAACTCAGCGATTTCTACGTCTATCCGGACGAGCCGGTGTTTAGCAGCTTCGCGTCGATCACAGTCGGCTTCACCGGCCTCTTTGTCTTCAGCGTAGTGCAGCACGGCTTGGACGACGTTCTGCATCCGGACAAGCACCGGCTGTCGTACTATCTCGGCTCGCGATTCTACACCGGCGTGTTCGGCTTCTGTTGCGTGAACGCTTGGCGTGGTGCCTGGAAGGCCCTGGACATCTATACGGAGCTGACGCCTGGCACCGTCTCTGCTACGACCATCATTAGTCTCCTCGCGCTCGGCATTATGCGCGCGGTCCGCAATGTATCCGCGCCGCCGTTCTCCCTCGTTCTCGACTCGTGTCCGGGTTACTTTGAAGTGCAGACTATGTTTCGCGTCAATGTAAGTACTCGCCGACGATCTCTTACTGCGAGCTCCGCGAGGGTGCCCGCCCTCATCAGAATGCTCGCCGGCATCCGAGTCGCGTTCGCACGAGGCAATCCTCTTATCCTTGTTATACGATTTCGCTCCAATTTTCTCTCTCTTTTTAAATTTTGAAGATATCGCTTAACACTTGCGCTTTACGCTCTGTAAGAGCGTACACGTGAGAGAGAAAGGGGAAGGGAGAGGGGCAGAAGGAGAGAGAGAGAGAGAGAGAGAGAGAGAGAGAGAGAGAGAGAGAGAGAGAGAGAGGGAGAGAGAGAAAGCGATTGTATCGCAGATCGCGGACGTACAGAAAGCATATTTTATTATATTTTGAACGTAATGGGAGCTAGTTAAGTATCGTAAAGCGGAGATATATGGAATGGATGTTAACAAGTTTTTTCTTACCATTTGTTTAGAGTAGAGACTATACTGTTAAAAACTCACGAAGTTACTGGATTGAAAATTCTAAATTTAATTTCATTTAATGAAACAGTGTTGGGAAATGGACACGAGGCCGTGTAAGTGCTGGTCTACAACTTTGCTTTAAAGAGTATTTAAGCTCTAAGTCGTAAGAACGTGACCACGCACAGTGGACGATGAGGAAAATACTCGCGTGTGCGTGGTCACGTTCTTACGGCTTAAAGCTTAAACACTCTCTAAAGCAAGGTTGTAGACCAGCACTACGGCGTGTTTTATGCACGTTCCATAAAACCCTGAAAATACGTACATTTTTTTTAAATTTTCTTTTTATATAAAAACCACGTGACCAGCAAGTTTACTGAAAATTACGCATATCTGTAGATTAGGTTGTATATTTCCATACGTTTGTTGCAGCAACCGTGTAAAAAACCAATATTTGCTGAGATACATGGGAGACTTGTTGAGAAAACTGATAAACGACGGCATTATTCTGTCTTTTTGCACACATGGAATATTAAACGAAAATAGAGCGATGCTTTCAGCGTCGAAAACGTCAAAACGAACGCAGTCCTGCTGAAGAAAATAGGCCGGCGATGAATTTAAATAAATGTACGTTGGTCCATATTATATCCCGTGGTGCTTCCGATACCTATATATCTCCGGTTTACGGTATAGTTACCGACGGGGAATCTATATCACTTGCGACGTGTTTCGATAAGTGAAACACGTCAGGAATTGGCCTAGTTTACACCGCGCTCTTGATACGCGTCGCGAATAGTATATTTGAGCAGATCAGCCACGAATCAAACTACACGTTACTAGTTATTTACTATTTAATACGCGTATCAAGTGCGCGGTGTAAACTAGACCCGTGACATATCGGAAATTTGTTTAGTAGAGAGATGAGAGGATCTAGGAATGAAAATACATATTGGATACTCACAATATATCAACTCCTTTTATTTCTTTCACGTATTTCGACGATTTTTTGACCACCGAGGGAAAGAATTAATAAGCGGAATACTATATCGATCGAGTGTTTTTCACTTTCTTGCTTCTTCTTTTCTCGGCGTACATAAGTATATTAGTCTCGAGCCAAAAGTACGTCTTGAATTTTTCGAGATACATAACGCTATATATTTTATGTTTATGTTTATGTTTATGTTTATAAAAATAACGTTTTATGAAAAGCTTGCCACGCGAATGATATATTTGCCAGCAACTCCGTTTCACTATGTGATAAAGACCTCGATAGGAAAAGATTATATATAAAATTATATGACGAAATCTGGATGAAATTGGGAATGCTGCACGTATATATCTCAATATTTGCAGCGGTACTCGTAGAACGTTAGACGTTTGTACAAATATTGATAAATATTGCACACGTGATTTCTAAATAGCGTTTCAGCAAAACAGCGTAGAATCATCTTAATATTTGTAAAATTGTGGAATATTTGTAAAATTAATTTTCGAAAAAGATTGCGCAACACGTGCGAAATATGCTTCTAATATCGAAATACGTGTGTATAACTTGCAATCAAAAAATTGAATTTATCACGTTTTGTGCAAATATCATGAATTCAAAAAATTTCACGTCGACAAACGCGCTGCGTTATAGCGACGCATCTCACGCATCTTGGTGCGTTAATTGTGAAATTCCTCTCACAGTTGAATGATGCACGTATCGTACGATATTTGCGCACGTTTCCCATCAGGGGATGAATAAATTTACAAGCTATCTCAATACATTAACGATTAAATCGCATTTGAAGAGTCGTCAGCGTGGCAATTTGTACGTAATTATATTCAGTTTCATAGTCACGCACGCGAGAGCCATATTATAAATATACTTGCTTGTCTTGCACGATGATTAGAAAATGAGAGTGTAAAATGAGCATGTAGTACTGTATACAGAATGTGCATATACGACTTTGTCTCGTTGCCTTTTTCGTTGACAGAACGTTGTCAATTCCCAAGGAAGAACCCCAAACACTTTTGGCGCAGCGTTGTTTGTGGATGCGTGACACGTTTATCTCGACTTTACGTGTTTATCGGGCCCTTTTTCGGTCCGTTGCGCTCACCGTGCTCACCGTGTTCATGTGCACCGTACTCACCGCGTATACTCACTGTACCAGGCAGTCGCGTCCTGTGTGTAAATCGTAAATGATAACGTGCGTAAATCGCGATTAGCCGATTACACGGATCGTTACATGTATCTCATTTACACGCGTTGTTCAAGCTCGCGTTATCGGTGTGTATAAGGCAGTTTCCGGCCAAGCCAAGTCCCCCGACCGTCAACCACTATTGCGCCTGTATAATCTATGTGCGAATTAGCGCAACATGTGCAAGTGCGTTAATTTATCTGTCGTTTGTAGGTAACATTTGAAACGCGCGCGTATGATTGTCTTTTAATTATTTGTTACCGCGTCAAAATACGTACCCGTGCATGCGCGTGTAAATGTCGATGATATCGCAAAAAAGATTATGTTACGCGACGTACGAGTACCTACTCTCAGGAAACGTTGATACACGTGTCAGTCATTGTGCGTGTGCGTGCAAAAATCATAATTGTATACAATTCGATGCAGTTGATGCGTTTTCTCTCTTATCGCAACGTTTATCGAACATTATCGTTTGATAGAAATGTGATTTCTATCACGAAATGACATATGCACATTTAAGGTCGATCTCTCTCTCTCTCTCTCTCTCTCACACACACACACACACACACCGTGCGCGCACAATACGTTAATAATATCAGCCATCTTTAAAGTGCGAAGATAACATTTTTGTGAACGTAATCGACATAGTACGTGTACACTTTGCAGCCTTCCCTTTTCACAAATCTGCAACGGCAGCTACCATCTACTGCGTGCACCGCGTCAGCGATGGAAGAAAAGAACTTGAGATAAGAGATAAAGATCATTTTTGCATCAGTGTGTCGTATCGTAATACGTACCATTAACACGTTACTATATTATACCGTTAATACGTGATAGACATGACGGGAATATCGCGGGCGTGCAGCACATCCCGATAGTTATACATTTATACGTTTAATATTCATCTCGTTGTTTTATCTTGTTATTCCAATATTACTATAATCTTTCATAATGTTAAGATGTTACGATCTTTATTATACGTGCGTAGAATACGAGGGACTGGTCGTTGTACTTACTGGATTGCGCCTTCAGCGTCGGTGTCGTGGGTACATTGGTTGTCTTCGTCTGGAGAGGAGTTTGGTACTTGATCGACCTTTACCTGTTTCCAGAAAATCCCGAGTATTCTGCCGTTGGCTCACTGGTAAATATAAAAGCCTTTCGCATCGACACGCAGTCAATAGCCACCTTATTCTTCCGCGCGATCGCTGATTCAACCACGTTTTCCATTATATACAGGGTGTCCTATTTTAAATGGTCACCCCTTCCCCTCAACATTTTCATTCTTTCCAATTTTAGGAAAAAATATTTCAGGCAAAAGTGTTATGGTCTGAAGGGAGGGGGGAGAGAAGGAAGTGATTGTTTAAAAGACACTGTGTATATACATCTATACCTATATATCTATATCTATGTGACTGTATTATTCACGCACACGCCACACACGCGCATCCACGCAGCAATCTACGCGTGCCAGTTTTTTGAAATAAAAAGGCAGATACCAAATATATTCATATTTTATTTTACTTTCTTAATATTTATATCTATATTCCAGACGCCTGTCACGCACGTATATGTACATTTCGTATCGAACCGATCGAGCGGTATCGCGTGCCGTTGCAATAACATTCGTCCATTGCTTATCGTTGTTAGCGTTAGGAGCAGCTTTGTGGTAACGCGAAAAGCAAAATTATAACAACATCGAACGTGCAAGCGCGACGAATGTAACGGAGGAAAGGAGGGAGGAAAAAAGAGAAAAAGAATAATAGTAACATGATGATGCTGAGGACAAATATGAGAAGGGAGCGATAATAGTGATGTGACACGATAGTAGAGAGAATACGGATAATATAGTCGCGCGGTGAATGTTGAATCGTGAGTGTAATACAAATATTTCGACATCGCATGTCAGGGATATATACACACACACATATATATATATATATATATATATATATATATATATATGTATATATCGCTACGGTTAGGCAACTTAAGCATTTCGTAAGCGGAAAATTTTGAACGCACTATCAGATATCATTGGCATACACGAAATAATCCGTAGGCACTTGATACCGTTTTGTCGCGCCAAACGCGACGTGGAACGATTAAATTGGCAAGATTTGTGTCACGTGATAAAAATAAAAGTTTAGCAAAGTATAACAAGAAATTTGATGACACGTGCGCGGAAGCCTTGACGAATCACGCGAGCAAAAGTTTAAACAACTCTCTCGAAAGTTACTCTCTCACGTTTTATATGTTGCATCAGTTGCATATCGTCCGTTGGAAATTTTACTGCAAATTTTACAAGCACATTACAGGCACATTACAAGCGACATGCATGCCTAAGCTGTGTGCTATGGCAGTGCACACGCCCCGGTAGTTGGATTATATAATTGAATATTCGCCAATTGCATGATTGCCGCGGCACATGGCACACGTGTCGGTGTATGCGTATGAGATGTTTAACGTTATCCGTGCGTCGTTACATTTGTCTCACCGCGCCGCGGCCGTCGCCGTCGATACGACTGCGCTTAAATTCTATATATATTTATACCTCTTGACGCCATATATCTACAATAATATATGATATAAATTTGTTAAATAGATCCAGTTCTAAGAACATTGTCGAGAGAGAGAGAGGGAGAGAAAGATATAAGAGTAACGTTAATCGTAACATTACCGAATTTCAGGCCATCGGGTATCTTATAGTCGCCGTGACGTTTTGTCTACAACCGTTGATGCGGTACATCTGCGCGCGTCTTCAGGGTTTGCTTCGCTTGTTATTCGCGGACGCTTTTCTTCTTCTGAGCTTTCTGGGGACCGTGAACGTCTGGCGCGGTATATGGAACGCGCTGGATCTGTGGCTGCTGCCGGACAATCTAGAATTGTCCTGCTGGATCACTCACGTTGGCTGTTTCGTTCTCCTCGTCCTCCTCAATTGTAGCAACACCATTCTAGTTCGTGGCGTTTACATCGATGCCGAGGAAGAGGAAGGACAGTGCGTCGTGTTTCCCTGTCACTATCTTCGATTATTCTTCAAGGTTTGTACATGTCGTCATGTCATACGAGATACAGACGAGACACACATATACGTGTGCTTGTCGCACGTGTCGGAGTAAACGATATATATATAATTTATAACTGTAATGTATAGAATGGCAGTCAAGTTTATATAATGAAACATTCTCGACAATTTTATGTTCGGTGTGTTCTGTCCAATTAACGTTATCGTTTATTTCATTTTGTGCCAGATCGAACGCGAGAAGAAGCGAGCGCGACAGCGGAAGTTGTTGGTATCCTCCCAAGATTTCGTCGGTCGTATCGACGATGTAAACGATAAGGACGGTGAAAACGGAACTCTCCTACCGAATAACACCACTATGTCGATTATACCTGCGAATACGGATTCTATTGCATAGAGACGATAATAGGATGGGAGAAATCGATTTTTGTCGTAGATGCGTAGAGCGTCCAGGCCCAGGTGTAGGTCCAGGTCCAGGTCCAGGTCCAGGCCCAGGCCCAGGCCCAGGCCCAGGTATAAGAGGGAGAGAAAGACAATTAAGTATAAACGCAACGTGAAACGCTGTGAAACGGAAAAATAACGCGTATCTTTTTACCGGGACGTGATCTCTTTCGAGACCACTCAACTCTTCTTGGTCAAGACTTCTTGAAGACGACTTAAGACGCGTGGTCTCCTAAGTGGAAGTGCGGTAATCGTGCTTAATCGAAATTGAAATCGAAATTTCGTGGGACCATCACGATACGACCATCACGGTTGCGACTCGGTTGCGTCATAGATTTATTCGCGATAGCCATTGATTTCTAATCGCATTTATCGCAGCGCGATATACGAGTATGTGTAGCGAAAGCGTGTAATTAAGCCTCTCACACTCGACGCGCGTACTCGAATTTCTTTAACAAGTACGTATCAGTCATTCCGATTCAACGTTTCATTACGTTACAAGACAGATGTCTGATTAGATTTGTATAGATTTGTATTCTTTTTCACGCGCTAGGAATTGTGACTCGTGTATCAAAATTCACCGGTCGAGTGATTCACTCATGTCAGTGCACGGCGCGATCGCGAGCGAGGATGGAAGAGTGAAAGATCGAGTCGCGCCGCGCCAACGTCATGCCAGGAGGAGGGAGGGAGGGAGGGAGGGAGGGAAGGGGTGAATAGTACCGACATACTTGACATATGGAAATCAAGTACAAGCCACTCGCACAACTCGGTCACGTGTTTGGCGTGATTAATCAATTGGATCGTTGATCATTATAAAAGAGACATTTCCGATAATGCAATAATATGCGGAGCAAAGAGAAGAATACGGTTCGCGGAAGACCAAGATGGCTGTTGATCAACGTACAAAGTGAACATCAAGACGTACTCTGTAATGACCAAAGGTGGAAGTCGGAGAAAAAAGACAGGCCCGAGGTGAAAAGGAAGAGAGAGAGGGGGGGGGGGGAGGAGAGACTTGCCGAATAAATAATATTAATAATAGATGCCCAATGTGTATTCACTATTTATTTACTCGTTTTTTTCCTGACACAACTAGTAGTAGTCAGTATCGTATTGGGAAATTTATTTGATTGCGTTTCCCGCACGTGAAGTGAAATGAATTTGGTTTTTCGGGAAAGAAAAGAGTATAAATAAATCAAATATAAAAAGTCCAATTAAAATAAGCAGAGATATACACGCCTCGCGGGTTGTGGAATATTAACCGTGATTTTGACTCGACACAATCGGTGGTATCGCGATACAAGAATATTATACAACGATAGACCGGAAAGACGATTCGTCAACGATTTCATTTTCACGAGATCAGATCTCCGGTAACGTGGCGTGCAGCGAAATACGAGTAATTGTAAAACGGTAGAGACGGTTCTGTTCTAAATTCGCTACTGTAAGCCTCGTCGAAAAAGGATGGTCGCGTTATCTTCTCATCGATACGTATGACGAATCATCTTTGTTATACCACAGAATCTTGCATCGAGCGAGACCTTGGCGATAAATTGAACAGGACTGTTATCTCTGTTATAAGTAGAATGTAACTTCCCTCGTATCCTGTACATACACCCCGTAGTTTTTACGCTCTTACGCTCGACAATTATTACGTCATAGCGTACTAATAACTAATTAGCCGCGTGTGGGCACGTAATGACGGGACAATAGGCGACAGTCACGATGGGAAGTGCTTAGTTCGACGATAAATGCTTGCCCCCCCCCGCCTCTCTTCCCTCCTCCCGCCTCCCCCCTGGCCTACATTTAATATGTTTCCACAATGAACAACTCCCTCGTGTACTCCCTCGTGAAGAGGGAGGAGAGAGAGAGAGAGAGAGAGAGAGAGAGAGAGAGAGAGAGAGAGAGAGAGATATCAATCAATTCACAATTGCCATTGGCTGTTTGTTCCTCTATTTTACTCGTGTTTTATATAAACGTAAGGTTAAAAGCAAAATAAATCATTTTGTATCACTTGAATTATCGTATCGATCAAGCATTCTCCATGATGATATACCTACATATGTTGAGAGCTCGTGTAACGCTTTCTCTATACTTGCAAAAAATATTGTAAAAGATGTGTAAAGATATGTGTCCTCACGCCGTACGTTGTACACGATACGTCGAATATAGAGAACATGTAGAAATATTTCAGTTTCTTTTCGCGTTTGAACAACTACGGAGTTTCAAAAAGATTAGACCGTCGATCGATTCCCGATCGCGTGCGCTTAAATCAATGTCAATGTGGTGGGGTGATCTATTTGGGGATCTATTAGGTGCGGCGCGCAACAAGAATCAGCATCAGCCAGCAAGGTGAGTAGTGGCGAAAGGTGAAGCATCTCTATTAGAACGAGAACGGGAACGAGAACGAGAACGAGAACGAGAACGAAAACGAAAACGAGTACGAGTATGCGATCGCTCTCATCCGCAACCGGACTCATCCGTACGTGACTCACTTTGTGCGCATTCCATCTACTTCCGATCTGCTTGTACCCAAAACTGTCTCTCGGACAAGACGAATATATCGACGCAAAGCAAACTTTTCCGTCTCATTTAATCTCTGGCGGAATAGGATGGCGGCAGATGATCCCCTCTGTCAGGAACCTTTGGTGTCCGTCGAATTCGAGGTTTTTGGAAAAGTACAGGGTGAGTACTTTGTCGAACTATATGTATATTGTTCACGGGTAGGGTAGGAGGTAAATTATATATATACGAACGCGCGAGCACTGAATACGATATTAAACTGTCACGTATATAGATTGTGAATATATATGCGTGAATATCGTTTCTTTTCTTTACGTCGGCGTCGCGCACGTTCGCACGTTGGATTTTCTCGATTTCAAAGGTTCCCTGCGATACGATCGTTGAATTTTGTTTTCTCGATAAATTATTTTATATAATCAAGTAAACGAATAATCACGCTCGTACCAATTTATTCTCGTATATATTATTATATTCAAATAATACATTTTCAAGTTGTATCTAGTCTACCAACTATTTTTGCTCGTTTATTTTGGCCTTGTTCACTTATATTGTATTTCGATATGGGTGCAAATCTCTGCGTTCGATTAGAAGAATATACCTTTGGCATTTGTTACGTTTGAATAACCGACGCGGACGTCAGTAATATCAGTCTTACGTACGCGTCTTACATATACGCGTGTCGACGTCGATACTTGCGCGTTATTGAGCTATACATGTACCTCTATATGTAAGAATTTGGCATCTATTTAGCTCGTTGTTTGCAGAAATAATAAATTTCTTCAACGAAATTGCAGGTGTATATTTTCCAAAATACGTGAGGGATATATGTCTGCAATTGGAAATCTGTGGTTGGGTGAAAAATAGTAAGACTGGCACGATTCTCGGAAAGATGCAAGGACCTCGAGCGCTTGTCAATCAGATGTAAGTCTTTTTGAAATTGAATCTGTTCAAATCTATCGATCTGGACGAGCCAGACTATTTAGTTATAGAAAAATGGGGCCATCGCCAATTTATTACGTTACTTATTTATTACTTGTACCGACAGCGTTTGCGTACTCATGCGGTTCCTCGATCGTGGTACGTGGCCTTGACTAACACGTGCCATATGTAACAAGTGATATGTTGAAAACTGACTTTAACAACGACTTAATGAAATAATGACGCAGGGACGTATTATCTCTTTCCTTTGTCGCGCGTGTCACATATCTAGTATCTACATCCTGGCGCGGCCATCGACATTGGAAGAGTACAGCAGGCCATCTTACACGAGAGATGATAAATCAAGTTTCCTAAAAGATCTCGAGCGAGTGGAAAAGCTACGTGACCTAAATCTCCAAGTTTAATATGAATAAAATACACACGCACACACGCACGCACACAGTTTCGCGAAGAAAACAAAATGCATTTCACATTTGCCCTTGAAAGGAGACGGACCGAATCATTGAAGAGAAACGTAGAAAAAAGTACTTGAATGAATTATACGCACGAACGGTGAAATGTAAGTCAGATCAAACTAGGAAACGGCCACGTTATTTCTTTCACGTTCGCGTTCGCGTGAATGGTTATGCGTTGAACGTATTACTTCACAGATATGACGCTTGCATTCAAAGCAGTTCACGTGCTAGTCAAATATGTTATAACGGTCGTGCAATAAAGAATTCAACGCTGTATGTAAAAGAGAGAACCGCCATTAAAATATAATATGCCCCCCCTCTCTCTTTCTCTCTCTGTGAAATGTATAATTAATTACACGCTATTTATAATATGTACGCACTCACGTACAAAAAGTTCATTTCTCGGCAGCTTTGCGTTAATATATCTGCGTTCGGTCTACGTAATCGCTAATTATACGTTCTAAGTATGCGAAGCCGTAGTGGCAAATGCATTCGTATACAGAACGCACACTTTGTCAACGACGTTGTTTGGTAACAACAACGAACGATGTCGACAACGTAATTGGCAACACATCAAACATTTGTATGGCCTTCTCAAACTTGAAGTTGACCATCGCTTAATTTTTTGTCTGCCACGTGCATTTATACAAAAGCATATCTGTTATTGATCTGTGTTTGACATTGTGAAAAACGACTCGTGCTTTTAGTTTAAAAAAAAAAAAAAACCGAAAAGACTCAGCGCAGCGATCGTTTATCGCGGGCACGTTATATACTATCAGTAAAACAACATTTATAATAGCTTTAATATGTAACGTGTTATTAATCTAATTCCCAGGGCACAGTGGTTAACATCAGTGGGCAGTCCAGGTAGTGAGATACATCATTGCGAGTTTACAAATTGGGAAACTGTTACAAAGCAGCAATATCAAGGTTTTGTGATTCGTTTCTGAGTATAGCGTGCGTGCGCGCACGCGCGCGCGCGCGCGCACACACACACACACACACACACACACAATTGAATGTGTATGTTCAATGCTGTATTAAACTCTAATATTAATGCAAACTATTGGTTGATTTGCACGTATATGGCATAGAACACGCTAAAAAATTCCACAACATCCGCAACAGTTGTGCGACAATTTTATAAAATACGTATCGGTATCTTAATTTACCTCGACAGTTTACGTACGCGTCGGGTGAGATATACGATTTGATTTGTATTTTTAATAAATTATAGATCCCTTATAAAAACTTTTAAAAGGTGATTTACTCATAAGGATATATATTCCACAGAAAATGTTACATTCGCGTACAGCGTGGTAACCGGAAATGTTTATAATTTTAACTCACGGACTCCATACGGTATAAGTGTAAGGATGCCAGATAACGTATACGTGCACTTTGGAACGTGAGTTCACGTAATGTCCCGTGATATAATAGCATGCCAGAACGTAAAATATTACGTGTACAGATACGCACGCGCTCCTTGAAACAGAGAGCTTATAGGTATAATTAGGGAACATTGTATCGAGATCGCGCTCGTAATTCCGGAAAAATTAAATAATTAAAGGGTCCGAAATACACCAAACACGTGCGTCTAACAATTTATATTTATTCTTTTTCTTTGCACACCACGTTGCAACTTGCGTACCACTAACTTCTTTCGGTCGTCGTACGCACACAAATATACGTGTCTTTCCATTGATAGAAGCAGACAGTTTATTGGCTTTATGCCCGTTCTCGTTTCGTTGTATTAATATATACACGTTGTACGGGGCTCCATAAAATTCTTTTACTCTCAGCTTTCCACTTGACACGATCACGGGACATAGTTGACAAAATCCATGTGGTTAGTTGTTATCTTCATAAATAAATGTTGCGTCTAACATTAACAGTATAATATGATACGCGCTGTGAATTTTAGGTAAATGTACAGATACTCGTCGAATCAATTCCACAGTGTCAGCATTCGAACAGTTTGTACAGACTATTTCAGGCATGTTCTGGGAAAAATTGAACGGTCAGGAAAATCCCTAAAAAAATTTGATAAATATGTATAAGAACGTTGCATCGCACACTCACCAGACTTTCCAAGTATCTCGTAAGTGCTGGACTCATTCGTGACATTTCTTCCAGAAGATTAGGTGTTTTTGAGAGATATGCCATCATTCTTCTTCCAGCTATAGGCAATAAGTTTGCAGCCAAACGTTCGATATCGGTTACCGCTGTAGTTACCTAACGGTATTATACATATATATTATTATATATAATAGATGTGTAAGTATAGAGACGCGTATTATGTAGACGTATTATGTAGTACATGGCGTAATTGTAAGCATCTGTGATGTATCGTATGCGTTGTGTGTGTGTATATATGTATATATATATATATGCGTGCGTGTATGTTACACGCATGCAAGCGCACAAAAGTGAAGCAAATAAATGAATTTGTTACATATCCACCTCTTCTGCCAAACGATCGAAACCGTTTATGTACAGCTGACAGGCTTGGTGTATCCTCAACTCGTCGTTATTAATTTTCCAGATAGACGCTAACGTTTGACACTTGCTCATCCACGAGATAGCATGTGTCGAACTAACCGTCACACCGTCAGTAGTCTCCCGATGAATAACGTCCATTGATGCTGTAATTACTCTACACAAAAATTCTGTACGTATATTATCCCTCTTGTCGTCTCGGTACCACGTGAACATCGCTTTGTCCGTTATGTCTTGAAAGAGATAGGGCTGTACCTGCGCAGTGAGTAACAACGCACGGTTGTTGGTTGTACACGAACGTGTATACACGTAATTTATCACGCGTATTTTTTTATGTGTGTGACTTACCACGGCGTCGAACAAGTTATTTAGTGGTTTCAACATTTTCAAGTTGAGACATGCCATCATGTACAGGACATTAGCCACTTGCACGTGTAACAAAATCAAGTCATACCACGCTGGAGTTTGGGAGACAGCCAGCGCGGCAAACGGTTGTGGTCCACTGACGTGTCCGTCCCATAATTGTTCCGACTTTACAACCGCATCGTCTCCTCGTTCGAGTATCTCGGCCTACGTAGCGTAACGCAACTCGTATAAGTCGTATAGTATTTAAGGTGAACGTTAATCAATTTACGCGACGTAATTTTCTGTATCTCTCTTGTGTGTACATACATCGATAAATATATCCAAGAAAGTAACGCAGTGTTGTAAAAACGTTGTCACTTGAATGTCAGATAAACCGATGTCTTGCATACATAATCTCTCCTTTGGTAACTTTCCGAGTTTGTTCATCAACTTTGCCGTCGCTTCCATCCTTCTCTTTATGTGAAGCGTCCACAAAAGACAGCAGACGCCTGTCGCGCGACGAAGCATAAACGTGTATTATACGACGCTACACGAATATTTACATATTCTAGAGTCTAGTAGAGAGAGCAGTCTGCTGCTCTAGAGTAAAAAGCACGGGTAAGAAGTGCATATTTACCATGCTTCATCGTCTTCATGGGTATTTGTCGTAAAACGGTCAAGGCAGTTGCGAGCGACGCCAACTGAGTGACATCTTTATCCCAGGACATGGCAAATTCCCAGCATAAATTGGCCAATAGAACGCTGCTCGTTAAACTGTACGGAAAGTGGCGTTTGAGTAGGGCCATGTTGTCTAGAGAAGAAACGAGAAAAAGATTATTAACGTACGACAAAACGTACATGGTTAAAAGGTTTAAGGGATCCGTGTTTCTTCGCAAGATATGTCTTGCCTAAAACGCACGCTTCCGCAGTCGCATCGACTTTCGCCTCGTCTCCGCATTCTACCGCGAAAGAAAGAAGTTTCGTTCGTTCGTGTCGAGGTACTTGGACAGCAGTCGCTTCATTCAGCGTATCGTCAGCGGTCACGTGTGTAGACTCCACCCGTGACACGTGCACGAACTGATCGACGTCCTCCACGTCGGTCGTGTCGATTAACCGCGCTGGATCGACACCCGTTGTACCGAGCCACTTTGCAACCAGTTCAGACACCGAACCTGACTCGCGAACAAGAGCGAAGAAAACATATATAGAGGAGCGTTATAGAGTGCCAAACCGAGACGCGAATACCGTTTACGTAACTATGTATACCGTACGAGTTTTACGACGTACCTCTTCCTTTAGAGAGAATCGATGCTAAAGAAATGTCGTTTCGCGCGAATGGCAGAGCAAATACGCGTGTCGTCTCATCTGGTACAACTCGCTGACTATATATATAGTGAGTTAGAATCAGGCTTGTGTCATTATCACGGTAGCAAAAATCACGACGTGTATTTAACATGCATCCTATAACATCCTATATAGCGATACGCACCTAACAACAGCATTCAAAATAGCGATATCCTCAAGATTCCCGATCAACACGGCGAATTGACAGGTATCGTTACTGACATTTTCCCATTCGCTACGCGAACTGTACGTTTCGTCGTCTGGTGTGACTCCGTCACTCATCGGCTTACTATTCTCCGATACATCTATTTTGGTTACATTGTTCCCATTTTTTATGTTTTTTTCCTCTTCGTTTCCATTATTACGTCCCAACTTTGCAAGTTTCTGACTCAGCAAGCTCTCCTTGTACTTTTCTAGAGTCATAGCGGTCGCCCTACACGCCAACGCAGCGGTAAACGCGTTGAAAGGTTTCGTAGATTCCGTCAGGATAGCGCGTACGTTTTTCCACCATGAAGAAACCTCGTTATAATCGACACATATTTCTTCCACATCTGTTTGGATTTCAATTAACGTCAATGGATCAAACGTGGAGGGGAGGGGGAGGACTAAGTAACGGATACCTGATAGTTTAAAGCAAAATTTACCGGTTAACAAACAAATGACACGCAGCAGCAGCGTAAACCGTTTTAATTCACGTTCCGAAAACTTAGCTTCTTCCTTGCGCGTCCAATACATTAGTGCCAGTCGCATGAAAATAAACGGTTGAACGTTACTGTCTTTAGCCGCTTGCTGCCATTTCTCCATCATATCGTCGGACGACATCAGTTTTTGGTATATCACGCGTGCTAAAAGTTACGTTAACACGCGCATTTTATAAAAATATACGCGATACAATCTCACGCGACGGGCATGCATGTTTTCAACTATTAAAAAGTATATATACTTACAAATCTCGTGTAAATTATCCTCCTTTACATCTTTTCGCAACCCAATCACGCTCGATGTTCCCACGTCGAAGCACGATAAAAAATCAAAGAACGCATTTTCATCCTTAAATTTCACTTTGGTTTCCGCCGAAACGTCGCCACCTCTGAAGTTGCTCAACATTTTAGCCACGTTGATAACACGATATACTTCTCGTTCCGAAGTTAATAAAGTCAAAGATAACGTTTTAGCATTCGTTGCGTCATCACCTACCGTTGCACGATCGCACGCGGATGGTATGTCAAGTTGAGACTCGACATATTTATAAAATGTAACTATTCGTTGCAACTGCCGTGTCACGTGACAAAGCACCTTGGCGGTAGGCTCCACGTCTTCTTCTTCTTCTTCTTCTTCTTCCGATCCCTTCTCCTCTTTTTCTTTTCCTTCCACTTCTGTAAGATATTAACACGACATTTTGTACGACTATTTTGTAAAATACTACATTATAGCGCAGAACATTTTATGGAAAGCGGTGTACCTCGTTTTACTATAAAACACGTCGTCGCAGCGAGCAAAGCGTCTGGTAAGATATGCTTGCTGTTCATTAAAACCTCTATCGTCTCTACCCGAATTTCCATCGTTTCCAAACTCAGACAAGTATCGGCAACTTTGGAAACTAATCTCGCCTCATTAAAATCCTCTTCCCTCAGAAATGTTCGCAGTTTCCTAAGTAGATGTATGTCGCGTGCCCGTTTTCCGTTTTTGCTATTAAGCGCAAAGTGAAATGGAACACGAATCTCTTTTAATCCTCCAAGCGGGTCGATAAATACACAAGAATATTGCGCTTTATTCTTCGATAAAACGGCACTGTCATTCGCGCCGAGAAAACCATACGTAATGTACAGCAATCTGCAAGAGACAAGTACATCAGCGCAGACGAGTATATACGGCGTTCACACGAGAGAGACATATGAGAGACAAAAGTGTGGAGGACGAAACGGAAGGAAAACATAGAAGCAGAGGATAGAGCGCGAGATACCCCGACTTACCGTCCATTTTTACTAGCGGTAAACGTAGTGATTTTTGGACCTTGTTGTATACTCCAAATATCTATCACACCTTTCTTTGGCGCGTAAATAACTAAAAATAGAGCGGTGCGCAAGAAAGCTTTACGTCCAGCGTTATCACGCGTCTTGCGTGTTCCACGCGCCGCTCTCTCCTCGGCGACTTCAATCCAACCACACTGAGCGTCGCGATATCCTTTCCACATCCTCAGAGCTATACCCTTTTTATTATTTACGAGAATTACTCTACCCATAGCGTCCGATATTACCGAAAACATCTTGCTCGGGCAACAAACGACGCACGCACCTTCTCTCATAATATCGCTTAAACCAAATCGACACGTCATTGTCTCTATGGATTCATGGCTACGACCTTTCGCGGCTTCGGGTGCCGCCGTCTTGGACGTTCCACGAAACCACCTGCGAGGAAAACGCACGTTATCCGCGTAGCGTAATTTTTGTGTGGAACGTCTCGGTAATAGCAAATCGGACGCGCGCACTAGTGCGCGCCAAGGCTCGGTTTCGTATTTGTTCTCGTATATAAAAGGTCGCTTGAATTAAACACGTTCGAGAATTTTGTAGCTAATAAAAAAGAATCCGTATGGATGCTGTACAGATCATTTTATTGGCCGGAAAGTATTTCAAGAGGTACGCAAGACGACCCGTACGAAATATAAAACGTGACTAAAAACTTAGCGCACTTACGGTACAGCAGTACCAATAGCGTTAGCCAGTTTGCTCGCCATAGCACGAGCGACATCCGACATCACCGGTGCGTTACCACCTTCCAGTGCATAATGGAATCCTACGAATGGTCGTTTTCCGGTCGCAATGACTAACGTGTGTTGCGGCGCACTCGATCTGTACGTTGCGTTATATCCACCGCATATCGAAGCTGTCATTAAATGGTCAAAGCTATTTATCGACGTTGTACCAATCACTTCTAAATCGTTTGTAATGTCTTGATTTTTGAACGCCCATCTTTTGTACGACAACGTTGTAACTGGTGGTGGTAAATCATTGCACTTCGCTTGAACTGTAAACAAAAATAGAAAAGTAAAAAGATGTTTGAAATCTTAAGCGAAAGACACGAGGAGCAGTGAACAACGCGATACCTTTAGCCAAATGATTTCTACAGGCACGTAAAGTTGAAAATAACGGAAATCCTTGTAATATACAAACACCACTGTTGTATAAAATATAAACTTCTTCACTAGAACCGGGATCACCAGCGTGTTTGGGTAAGCAAAACGATTGACACTTTATTCCTAAAATTGACTCCGTGTGGATTTGCTCCTCAAAGAGCAACGCACCCGTCTGTGAAAAACAGATCAACGACATATAACAACGCGACGAAACGGACGACGACACGAGTAAAAGAAGAAGATGATATTCTCTTACTTCCGTGTAGAATCTAACGAATCCTGTATTATATCCAACAGCTATACAGGTCCAATCTGGACCGGCAGCCTTTCCTAAAGATATCAAAGGTAAGCAGATCACCGATGTTACCCATTCACTGAAAACAGAGTTCGTTATAATTTACGTAAAATATTTCTCTAGTATAATTTAACAAAGTTACGTACTTTTGTTCTTTCGTCACTTCTCCGTGCCACGTTACGTGGAACTTATTTTTCACCTCGCTTAATTCTTGCGAATCCCATCTCGCTATTACGTAAAAAAAATATTAAACGTTTATAACTATGCATCATGTGTATGGATGTGTTGGGGTGTGTGTGTGTGTGTGTGTGTATAAATCAAGCCCTCTCAGCAACTTATAATATCTTGGCGTATACCTGTTTGTTGTTTGTGTAAAAAAATATACATACATGTGCAAATATTCAAAAAAATATTTGTACATTCAGTTGTCTTCCACGAACTTTATTCGAAGGACAAACACAGACGTATGACGTGTATCCGTAAGTAACTTATTATATATAAATATATATGCTGTACGTAATAAATTACTTATGACGACAACTTGTGTGCGTATTCCTTCGAATAAAGTTATCGTAAGAAAACTGGGTATGCAAATACTTTTTTGATCCACTATATATATATATTTTTTCCAGGTAGCAGAGTGATGTCAAATGACGTATTAATAACGTCTTACGGACGTCTCTACGCACGAAAACATCCGTAAGACGTCCTTAGACGTCACGCAACGGGTAAATGATACTATACAAGATTATCGTTGCACGTACAAACAAATATAATCATCCTTGTATTCCAAGCCATCGTAAGTACATCCCCAACCGACGATAGCGATATAACACAGTCTTGAAGAGGTAATTCATCGCTCGGTATATACTCGACTGAAAGAAATGTACTGATAACTCAGAGTGCATACTATACTTGACATATCAACGAAAGAACTCACCGTTGCTAACAGTATCGCGATAAAGCAATTTTTTAACATTATCCACGTTTGGTATGTTTGCTATTCCTTTAATTTGACAGGACATTACGCTTCGATGGTTATGTACACGGAAAACACTTCCGTAAACTTATTCTTCTACTTATTTACTTATTTTTTTTTTACCACGGTATTTAAATATATGATAAACATGGTCTGTTGTATATACGACAGCACGTCCTTCGTCACGAGAACGTGTCACTTTTACGTTTTAACTTTTTGCGTGACCTATAACGTATATTTTACTTGCTTTCCGTTCTAAAATCATAATATTCGATATCAAATAGTGACGGACATTGACAACTGTTGACAACACATCTGACAACCTGATCGCGTTTACAAGACATTTCTTAAAGCGAGATGCACACGTGGCGACGAGTGTGGCGACGCTAGCCACGCTATTGGATGAAAATCTCCGTCCAATCAGCGACCGTCCGTAGGACCGCGCTCTCCACGGGTCTAGACACCGAGCCTTTTAGGAACGCTTGAGTTAGCGTTCGTATCAGGTATCAGTTCGTATGTTCTCTCCTGGCTACTCGTGCGCACACACGTTAGTTCTGTACGCGGCGACCGAAGATATTTTTATACGCTTTGTGAAATATATTTACGTTGTGTGGAATCTCGAGTTATTCCTTCGACCCCCACACGTATTGGTGACCCCGACGTGATCCTCGAGGGCCCTGCAAGTGCAAAATTCCGCATATTTAGAAACGTCGGAAGTTCCCTCGAAGGAGATCTTCGGCATGTCGCTCGTCCGTACGCCCCGCCGCAACACGGGCAACGACGACGAGAACGACAACGAGAACACCGGAGAGAATCAGACCCCTCTGATTACGCCAACCGAGCAAGGTAACGAGCAGATCGCACACGATATGCAACCGGGCATCTCCGCTCAGACGGGAGACGGCGCGATCTTTCCGCGCGCGCTTTACGATGACGCGCAGGCGCAAACGTTCGCCGTCCGCGCAATTAAGACGTGCACGTTTTGGCGCGATCACGCGAAGACCTGGTTCACGCAGCTCGAAGCCAAGTTCCGCGCGCATAATGTTAGATCCGACGACCTCAAGTTCTGCGTGGTCGTAGATAACCTCGATAAAGAGTCTATGCTTGAAATCGCGGATATTATCGAATCGCCGCCCACTGCAGATAAGTACCAGAAACTCAAAGAGACCCTCATTTCCCGGCTTACTGACTCGGACGAGAAACGTTGGAGGAAACTACTCACCGATGTCGAATTAGGCGACCGGAAGCCGACCCACCTTCTTCGCGATATGCGACGACTGACGAATAATTCGGTTAACGAACAATTATTACAGACCCTCTGGCTGCAACGCATGCCTTCACGTGTGCAAGAGTTACTCTCAGTAGTCGAGGGGGTAGCTCTAGATAAGATGGCCGAGCTGGCCGACAAGGCTTTAGAGAGGACCATCCCCGCCGTCGCAACCGTCGCAACCGCCCACCCCTCGACGCCGGATACGATGCCCACGCTGATGTCCTCGATCAGCGAACTCACGCGGCAGTTACAGCGCTTCACCGCAGACAAAGGCGAAGGACGTCGAGGCCGTCCGAATCGACGCGGGCGTAGCAATAAGTCTCGCGGGCGCACACAAGATAAGTCACAGACATCCAAATACTGTTACTACCACACCAAGTTCGGAAAGAATGCCAGAAACTGCTCGGAACCGTGTGCATGGGTCAAGCCACTCGCCATCAAAGACGCCGACAAAGCGGAAAACTGAGTGGGCCACCGCAGGAGGCGGCGCCGCGGCGTGCGATGGTCCTTACAGTGGAAACCGCCTGATTGTTCAGGACAAGGGAACCGGCGCCAGGTTTCTAGTCGATACAGGGGCCGACATCTCGGTCCTTCCCCGGTCTTGGAGAACACGCGGACAGAAACCATCGGAACTTCAACTTTTTGCAGCGAACGGCACTGTCATCTCCACGTACGGAAGACGGAAGGTTCACCTGTCTCTTGGGTTACGCCGAGATTTTGAATGGATTTTCCTCGTCGCAGACGTAAGCCAACCCATCATCGGAGCCGACTTTCTCAAACATCACGGCTTGCTAGTTGACCTTAGCAGGAAACGCATCGTCGACGGAGTGACAGGGTTACAACGCTCATGTCAACTTATTTGTAGTAGAGCTGCAGGCGTATGTATCGTCCACGGTAACAATCCTTACAATGACTTATTACGAGAGTTTCAGGAAATCGCTACGCCAAACAAAACCGACAAGATCGTAAGAACCGGAGTAAAACACCACATCATCTAGTCAAATAAAATCCCATGAAAAGTAGCCTCTAAATATTCAAAATTAATTCTAACTTCAACCAGGTGGCTTTCAAATTGTGGCAGCATTGTGGCCATTTTGTGGCAGCCTTGTGGCCATTTTGTGGCAGCCTTGTGGCCATTTTGTGGCAGCTTTGTGGCCAAGGTCGCTTCGGATTCGTATTCTACACTTGTTGTGGGGTCTCTGTGATTTTTTCGTGTTCCGAACGGCGATGCGTGTGTGTTTGACTATTATTTACGTGTTGATTAATTTTTTAACTAGTCGGCACCCGCGCTTGGAGAGTATGCCGTAGAGTTTCTCCAGTAAGAGTTAGTGCACCCCGGTCTGATTCCTGATCAGTTCCGTCATTAGAAGAAAACGTGAGTAAAAGTCAGATAAAATTCCATGAAAAGTAGCCTCTAAATATTCAAAATTAATTCTAACTTCAACCGGGTGGCTTTCAAATTGTGGCAGCATTGTGGCCATTTTGTGGCAGCCTTGTGGCCATTTTGTGGCAGCTTTGTGGCCAAGGTCGCTTCGAATTCGTATTCTACACTTGTTGGGTCTCTGTGATTTTTTCGTGTTCCGAACGGATATGCGTGTGTGTTTGACTATTATTTAATTGTTGATTAATTTTTTAACTAGTTAACTAACGTCGTCATCGCCAAGGTCGATTTGGATTCGTATTCTACATTTGCTGTACAGTCTCTGTGATTTTTTCGGGGTCCAAACGGATATGCGTGTGTTTGATTCTTATTTACTTGTTAATTAATTTTTTAATTAGTTAACTAACTTCGTCATTGCCAAGGTCGCTTCGGATTCTTATTCTACACTTGCTGCACAATCTGAAACAATCGGAAACCGTTTCTTTAAATTCTTTTACTCGTAAAAATTAAAAAAATTAAAAAATCGGTTTTCAGAACATCGGCAACGAAAAAGTACACACTCTATAGTACTTTTCGAAAAATTCTACCCCTATTTCATATACACGTCGTTAAGATTTGGTTAATTAGGTCTAGAGTTAATTGTTGATTGATTTCTTAACTAGTTAACTAACTTCGTCATCGCCAAGGTCGCTTCGGATTCGTATTCTACACTTGCTGTACAGTCTCTGTGATTTTTTCGGGTTCCGAACGGATATGCGTGTGTGTTTGACTATTATTTAATTGTTAATTAATTTTTTACGTAGTTAACTAACTTCGTCATCGCCAACGTCGCTTTGGATTCGTATTCTACATTTGCTGTACAGTCTCTGTGATTTTTTCGGGGTCCGAACGGATATGCGTGTGTGTTTGATTATTATTTAATTGTTGATTAATTTCTTAATTAGTTAACTAAATTTGTCATTGCCAAGGTCGCTTCGGATTCGCATTCTACACTTGCTGTACAGTCTCTGTGATTTTTTTTGGGGTCCGAACGGATATGCGTGTGTGTTTGATTATTATTTAATTGTTAATTAATTTTTTAATTAGTTAACTAACTTCGTCATCGCCAAGGTCGATTTGGATTCGTATTCTACACTTGCTGTACAATCTCTGTGATTTTTTCGGGTTCCGAACGGATATGCGTGTGTGTTTGACTATTATTTAATTGTTAATTAATTTTTTACGTAGTTAACTAATTTCGTCATTGCCAAGGTCGCTTTGAATTCGTATTCTACACTTGCTGTACAGTCTCTGTGATTTTTTCGGGGTCCAAACGGATATGCGTGTGTATTTGACTATTATTTAATTGTTGATTAATTTTTTAACTAGTCGGCACCCGCGCTTGGAGTGTATGCCGTAGAGTTTCTCCAGTAAGAGTTAGTGCACCCCGGTCTGACTCCTGATCAGTTCCGTCATTAGAAGAAAACGTGAGTAAAAGTCAGATAAAATTCCATGAAAAGTAGCCTCTAAATATTCAAAATTAATTCTAACTTCAACCGGGTGGCTTTCAAATTGTGGCAGCATTGTGGCCATTTTGTGGCAGCCTTGTGGCCATTTTGTGGCAGCTTTGTGGCCAAGGTCGCTTCGAATTCGTATTCTACACTTGTTGGGTCTCTGTGATTTTTTCGTGTTCCGAACGGATATGCGTGTGTGTTTGACTATTATTTAATTGTTGATTAATTTTTTAACTAGTTAACTAACGTCGTCATCGCCAAGGTCGATTTGGATTCGTATTCTACATTTGCTGTACAGTCTCTGTGATTTTTTCGGGGTCCAAACGGATATGCGTGTGTTTGATTCTTATTTACTTGTTAATTAATTTTTTAATTAGTTAACTAACTTCGTCATTGCCAAGGTCGCTTCGGATTCTTA
Organism: Temnothorax ravouxi; assembly: GCA_030770255.1. Lineage (NCBI taxonomy): Eukaryota > Metazoa > Arthropoda > Insecta > Hymenoptera > Formicidae > Temnothorax > Temnothorax ravouxi. Next base: position 124,080 of record JASTWP010000484.1, read on the forward strand.
TTCTACACTTGCTGCACAATCTGAAACAATCGGAAACCGTTTCTTTAAATTCTTTTACTCGTAAAAATTAAAAAAATTAAAAAATCGGTTTTCAGAACATTGGCAACGAAAAAGTACACACTCTATAGTACTTTTCGAAAAATTCTACCCCTATTTCATATACACGTCGTTAAGATTTGGTTAATTAGGTCTAGAGTTAATTGTTGATTGATTTCTTAACTAGTTAACTAACTTCGTCATCGCCAAGGTCGCTTCGGATTCGTATTCTACACTTGCTGTACAGTCTCTGTGATTTTTTCGGGTTCCGAACGGATATGCGTGTGTGTTTGACTATTATTTAATTGTTAATTAATTTTTTACGTAGTTAACTAACTTCGTCATCGCCAACGTCGCTTTGGATTCGTATTCTACATTTGCTGTACAGTCTCTGTGATTTTTTCGGGGTCCGAACGGATATGCGTGTGTGTTTGATTATTATTTAATTGTTGATTAATTTCTTAATTAGTTAACTAAATTTGTCATTGCCAAGGTCGCTTCGGATTCGCATTCTACACTTGCTGTACAGTCTCTGTGATTTTTTTTGGGGTCCGAACGGATATGCGTGTGTGTTTGATTATTATTTAATTGTTAATTAATTTTTTAATTAGTTAACTAACTTCGTCATCGCCAAGGTCGATTTGGATTCGTATTCTACACTTGCTGTACAATCTCTGTGATTTTTTCGGGTTCCGAACGGATATGCGTGTGTGTTTGACTATTATTTAATTGTTAATTAATTTTTTACGTAGTTAACTAATTTCGTCATTGCCAAGGTCGCTTTGAATTCGTATTCTACACTTGCTGTACAGTCTCTGTGATTTTTTCGGGGTCCAAACGGATATGCGTGTGTATTTGACTATTATTTAATTGTTGATTAATTTTTTAACTAGTCGGCACCCGCGCTTGGAGTGTATGCCGTAGAGTTTCTCCAGTAAGAGTTAGTGCACCCCGGTCTGACTCCTGATCAGTTCCGTCATTAGAAGAAAACGTGAGTAAAAGTCAGATAAAATTCCATGAAAAGTAGCCTCTAAATATTCAAAATTAATTCTAACTTCAACCGGGTAGCTTTCAAATTGTGGCAGCATTGAGGCCATTTTGTGGCAGCCTTGTGGCCATTTTGTGGCAGCCTTGTGGCCATTTTGTGGCAGCTTTGTGGCCAAGGTCGCTTCGGATTCGTATTCTACACTTGTTGTGGGGTCTCTGTGATTTTTTCGGGTTCCGAACGGATATGCGTGTGTGTTTGACTATTATTTAATTGTTGATTAATTTCTTAATTAGTTAACTAAATTTGTCATTGCCAAGGTCGCTTCGGATTCGCATTCTACACTTGCTGTACAGTCTCTGTGATTTTTTTTGGGGTCCGAACGGATATGCGTGTGTGTTTGACTATTATTTAATTGTTAATTAATTTTTTACGTAGTTAACTAATTTCGTCATTGCCAAGGTCGCTTTGAATTCGTATTTTACACTTGCTGTACAGTCTCTGTGATTTTTTCGGGGTCCAAACAGATATGCGTGTGTATTTGACTATTATTTAATTGTTGATTAATTTTTTAACTAGTCGGCACCCGCGCTTGGAGTGTATGCCGTAGAGTTTCTCCAGTAAGAGTTAGTACACCCCGGTCTGACTCCTGATCAGTTCCGTCATTAGAAGAAAACGTGAGTAAAAGTCAGATAAAATCCCATGAAAAGTAGCCTCTAAATATTCAAAATTAATTCTAACTTCAACCGGGTAGCTTTCAAATTGTGGCAGCCGTGTGGCCATTTTGTGGCAGCCTTGTGGCCATTTTGTGGCAGCCTTGTGGCCATTTTGTGGCAGCTTTGTGGCCAAGGTCGCTTCGGATTCGTATTCTACACTTGTTGTGGGGTCTCTGTGATTTTTTCGGGTTCCGAACGGATATGCGTGTGTGTTTGACTATTATTTAATTGTTAATTAATTTTTTAATTAGTTAACTAACTTCGTCATCGCCAAGGTCGCTTCGGATTAGCATTCTACACTTGCTGTACAGTCTCTGTGATTTTTTTTGGGGTCCGAACGGATATGCGTGTGTGTTTGACTATTATTTAATTGTTAATTAATTTTTTACGTAGTTAACTAATTTCGTCATCGCCAAGGTCGCTTTGAATTCGTATTCTACACTTGCTGTACAGTCTCTGTGATTTTTTCGGGGTCCAAACGGATATGCGTGTGTATTTGACTATTATTTAATTGTTGATTAATTTTTTAACTAGTCGGCACCCGCGCTTGGAGTGTATGCCGTAGAGTTTCTCCAGTAAGAGTTAGTACACCCCGGTCTGACTCCTGATCAGTTCCGTCATTAGAAGAAAACGTGAGTAAAAGTCAGATAAAATCCCATGAAAAGTAGCCTCTAAATATTCAAAATTAATTCTAACTTCAACCGGGTAGCTTTCAAATTGTGGCAGCCGTGTGGCCATTTTGTGGCAGCCTTGTGGCCATTTTGTGGCAGCCTTGTGGCCATTTTGTGGCAGCTTTGTGGCCAAGGTCGCTTCGGATTCGTATTCTACACTTGTTGTGGGGTCTCTGTGATTTTTTCGGGTTCCGAACGGATATGCGTGTGTGTTTGACTATTATTTAATTGTTAATTATTTTTTTACGTAGTTAACTAATTTCGTCATCGCCAAGGTCGCTTTGGATTCGTATTCTACACTTGCTGTACAGTCTCTGTGATTTTTTTCGGGGTCCGAACGGATATGCGTGTGTGTTTGATTATTATTTAATTGTTAATTAATTTTTTACGTAGTTAACTAATTTCGTCATCGCCGAGGTCGCCTTGGATTCGTATTCTATACTTGCTGTACAGTCTCTGTGATTTTTTCGGGTTCCGAACGGATATGCGTGTGTGTTTGACTATTATTTAATTGTTAATTATTTTTTTACGTAGTTAACTAATTTCGTCATCGCCAAGGTCGCTTTGGATTCGTATTCTACACTTGCTGTACAGTCTCTGTGATTCTTTTCGGGGTCCGAACGGATATGCGTGTGTGTTTGATTATTATTTAATTGTTAATTAATTTTTTAATTAGTTAACTAACTTCGTCATCGCCAAGGTCGATTTGGATTCGTATTCTACACTTGCTGTACAATCTCTGTGATTTTTTCGGGTTCCGATCGGATATGCGTGTGTGTTTGACTATTATTTAATTGTTAATTAATTTTTTACTTAGTTAACTAATTTCGTCATCGCTAAGGTCGCTTTGGATTCGTATTCTACATTTGCTGTACAGTCTCTGTGATTTTTTCGGGGTCCGAACGGATATGCGTGTGTGTTTGATTATTATTTAATTGTTGATTAATTTCTTAATTAGTTAACTAAATTTGTCATTGCCAAGGTCGCTTCGGATTCGCATTCTACACTTGCTGTACAGTCTCTGTGATTTTTTTTGGGGTCCGAACGGATATGCGTGTGTGTTTGATTATTATTTAATTGTTAATTAATTTTTTAATTAGTTAACTAACTTCGTCATCGCCAAGGTCGATTTGGATTCGTATTCTACACTTGCTGTACAATCTCTGTGATTTTTTCGGGTTCCGAACGGATATGCGTGTGTGTTTGACTATTATTTAATTGTTAATTAATTTTTTACGTAGTTAACTAATTTCGTCATTGCCAAGGTCGCTTTGAATTCGTATTCTACACTTGCTGTACAGTCTCTGTGATTTTTTCGGGGTCCAAACGGATATGCGTGTGTATTTGACTATTATTTAATTGTTGATTAATTTTTTAACTAGTCGGCACCCGCGCTTGGAGTGTATGCCGTAGAGTTTCTCCAGTAAGAGTTAGTGCACCCCGGTCTGACTCCTGATCAGTTCCGTCATTAGAAGAAAACGTGAGTAAAAGTCAGATAAAATTCCATGAAAAGTAGTCTCTAAATATTCAAAATTAATTCTAACTTCAACCGGGTGGCTTTCAAATTGTGGCAGCCTTGTGGCCATTTTGTGGCAGCTTTGTGGCCAAGGTCGCTTCGGATTCGTATTCTACACTTGTTGTGGGGTCTCTGTGATTTTTTCGGGTTCCGAACGGATATGCGTGTGTGTTTGACTATTATTTAATTGTTGATTAATTTCTTAATTAGTTAACTAAATTTGTCATTGCCAAGGTCGCTTCGGATTCGCATTCTACACTTGCTGTACAGTCTCTGTGATTTTTTTTGGGGTCCGAACGGATATGCGTGTGTGTTTGACTATTATTTAATTGTTAATTAATTTTTTTACGTAGTTAACTAATTTCGTCATTGCCAAGGTCGCTTTGAATTCGTATTTTACACTTGCTGTACAGTCTCTGTGATTTTTTCGGGGTCCAAACAGATATGCGTGTGTATTTGACTATTATTTAATTGTTGATTAATTTTTTAACTAGTCGGCACCCGCGCTTGGAGTGTATGCCGTAGAGTTTCTCCAGTAAGAGTTAGTACACCCCGGTCTGACTCCTGATCAGTTCCGTCATTTTTTCGGGGTCCGAACGGATATGCGTGTGTGTTTGATTATTATTTAATTGTTAATTAATTTTTTAATTAGTTAACTAACTTCGTCATCGCCAAGGTCGATTTGGATTCGTATTCTACACTTGCTGTACAATCTCTGTGATTTTTTCGGGTTCCGATCGGATATGCGTGTGTGTTTGACTATTATTTAATTGTTAATTAATTTTTTACTTAGTTAACTAATTTCGTCATCGCCAAGGTCGCTTTGGATTTGTATTCTACACTTGCTCTTCAGTCTCTGTGATTTTTTCGGGGTCCGAACGGATATGCGTGTGTGTTTGATTATTATTTAATTGTTAATTAATTTTTTAATTAGTTAACTAACTTCGTCATCGCCAAGGTCGCTTCGGATTCTTATTCTACACTTGCTGCACAATCTGAAACAATCGGAAACCGTTTTTTAAAATTCGTTTACTCGTAAAAATTAAAAAAATTAAAATATTGGTTTCCAGAACATCGGTAACGAAAAAATACCCGTAGAGTTTCTCCAGTAAGAGTTAGTACACCCCGGTCTGACTCCTGATCAGTTCCGTCATTAGAAGAAAACGTGAGTAAAAGTCAGATAAAATCCCATGAAAAGTAGCCTCTAAATATTCAAAATTAATTCTAACTTCAACCGGGTAGCTTTCAAATTGTGGCAGCCGTGTGGCCATTTTGTGGCAGCCTTGTGGCCATTTTGTGGCAGCCTTGTGGCCATTTTGTGGCAGCTTTGTGGCCAAGGTCGCTTCGGATTCGTATTCTACACTTGTTGTGGGGTCTCTGTGATTTTTTCGGGTTCCGAACGGATATGCGTGTGTGTTTGACTATTATTTAATTGTTAATTATTTTTTTACGTAGTTAACTAATTTCGTCATCGCCAAGGTCGCTTTGGATTCGTATTCTACACTTGCTGTACAGTCTCTGTGATTTTTTTCGGGGTCCGAACGGATATGCGTGTGTGTTTGATTATTATTTAATTGTTAATTAATTTTTTACGTAGTTAACTAATTTCGTCATCGCCAAGGTCGCTTTGAATTCGTATTCTACACTTGCTGTACAGTCTCTGTGATTTTTTCGGGGTCCAAACGGATATGCGTGTGTATTTGACTATTATTTAATTGTTGATTAATTTTTTAACTAGTCGGCACCCGCGGTTGGAGTGTATGCCGTAGAGTTTCTCCAGTAAGAGTTAGTGCACCCCGGTCTGACTCCTGATCAGTTCCGTCATTAGAAGAAAACGTGAGTAAAAGTCAGATAAAATTCCATGAAAAGTAGCCTCTAAATATTCAAAATTAATTCTAACTTCAACCGGGTAGCTTTCAAATTGTGGCAGCATTGTGGCCATTTTGTGGCAGCCTTGTGGCCATTTTGTGGCAGCCTTGTGGCCATTTTGTGGCAGCTTTGTGGCCAAGGTCGCTTCGGATTCGTATTCTACACTTGTTGTGGGGTCTCTGTGATTTTTTCGGGTTCCGAACGGATATGCGTGTGTGTTTGACTATTATTTAATTGTTGATTAATTTCTTAATTAGTTAACTAAATTTGTCATTGCCAAGGTCGCTTCGGATTCGCATTCTACACTTGCTGTACAGTCTCTGTGATTTTTTTTGGGGTCCGAACGGATATGCGTGTGTGTTTGACTATTATTTAATTGTTAATTAATTTTTTACGTAGTTAACTAATTTCGTCATTGCCAAGCTCGCTTTGAATTCGTATTCTACACTTGCTGTACAGTCTCCGTGATTTTTTCGGGGTCCAAACGGATATGCGTGTGTATTTGACTATTATTTAATTGTTGATTAATTTTTTAACTAGTCGGCACCCGCGCTTGGAGTGTATGCCGTAGAGTTTCTCCAGTAAGAGTTAGTACACCCCGGTCTGACTCCTGATCAGTTCCGTCATTAGAAGAAAACGTGAGTAAAAGTCAGATAAAATCCCATGAAAAGTAGCCTCTAAATATTCAAAATTAATTCTAACTTCAACCGGGTAGCTTTCAAATTGTGGCAGCCGTGTGGCCATTTTGTGGCAGCCTTGTGGCCATTTTGTGGCAGCCTTGTGGCCATTTTGTGGCAGCTTTGTGGCCAAGGTCGCTTCGGATTCGTATTCTACACTTGTTGTGGGGTCTCTGTGATTTTTTCGGGTTCCGAACGGATATGCGTGTGTGTTTGACTATTATTTAATTGTTAATTAATTTTTTAATTAGTTAACTAACTTCGTCATCGCCAAGGTCGCTTCGGATTAGCATTCTACACTTGCTGTACAGTCTCTGTGATTTTTTTTGGGGTCCGAACGGATATGCGTGTGTGTTTGACTATTATTTAATTGTTAATTAATTTTTTACGTAGTTAACTAATTTCGTCATCGCCAAGGTCGCTTTGAATTCGTATTCTACACTTGCTGTACAGTCTCTGTGATTTTTTCGGGGTCCAAACGGATATGCGTGTGTATTTGACTATTATTTAATTGTTGATTAATTTTTTAACTAGTCGGCACCCGCGCTTGGAGTGTATGCCGTAGAGTTTCTCCAGTAAGAGTTAGTACACCCCGGTCTGACTCCTGATCAGTTCCGTCATTAGAAGAAAACGTGAGTAAAAGTCAGATAAAATCCCATGAAAAGTAGCCTCTAAATATTCAAAATTAATTCTAACTTCAACCGGGTAGCTTTCAAATTGTGGCAGCCGTGTGGCCATTTTGTGGCAGCCTTGTGGCCATTTTGTGGCAGCCTTGTGGCCATTTTGTGGCAGCTTTGTGGCCAAGGTCGCTTCGGATTCGTATTCTACACTTGTTGTGGGGTCTCTGTGATTTTTTCGGGTTCCGAACGGATATGCGTGTGTGTTTGACTATTATTTAATTGTTAATTAATTTTTTAATTAGTTAACTAACTTCGTCATCGCCAAGGTCGCTTCGGATTAGCATTCTACACTTGCTGTACAGTCTCTGTGATTTTTTTTGGGGTCCGAACGGATATGCGTGTGTGTTTGACTATTATTTAATTGTTAATTAATTTTTTACGTAGTTAACTAATTTCGTCATCGCCAAGGTCGCTTTGAATTCGTATTCTACACTTGCTGTACAGTCTCTGTGATTTTTTCGGGGTCCAAACGGATATGCGTGTGTATTTGACTATTATTTAATTGTTGATTAATTTTTTAACTAGTCGGCACCCGCGCTTGGAGTGTATGCCGTAGAGTTTCTCCAGTAAGAGTTAGTACACCCCGGTCTGACTCCTGATCAGTTCCGTCATTAGAAGAAAACGTGAGTAAAAGTCAGATAAAATCCCATGAAAAGTAGCCTCTAAATATTCAAAATTAATTCTAACTTCAACCGGGTAGCTTTCAAATTGTGGCAGCCGTGTGGCCATTTTGTGGCAGCCTTGTGGCCATTTTGTGGCAGCCTTGTGGCCATTTTGTGGCAGCTTTGTGGCCAAGGTCGCTTCGGATTCGTATTCTACACTTGTTGTGGGGTCTCTGTTATTTTTTCGGGTTCCGACCGGATATGCGTGTGTGTTTGACTATTATTTAATTGTTAATTAATTTTTTACTTAGTTAACTAATTTCGTCATCGCCAAGGTCGCTTTGGATTCGTATTCTACACTTGCTTTTCAGTCTCTGTGATTTTTTCGGGGTCCGAACGGATATGCGTGTGTGTTTGATTATTATTTAATTGTTAATTAATTTTTTAATTAGTTAACTAACTTCGTCATCGCCAAGGTCGCTTCGGATTCGTATTCTACACTTGTTGTGGAATCTCTGTGATTTTTTCGGGTTCCGAACGGATATGCGTGTGTGTTTGATTATTATTTAATTGTTAATTATTTTTTTAATTAGTTAACTAACTTCGTCATCGCCAAGGTCGCTTTGGATTCGTATTCTACACTTGCTGTACAGTCTCTGTGATTTTTTCGGGGTCCGAACGGATATGCGTGTGTGTTTGATTATTATTTAATTGTTAATTAATTTTTTACGTAGTTAACTAATTTCGTCATCGCCGAGGTCGCTTTGGATTCGTATTCTACACTTGCTGTACAGTCTCTGTGATTTATTCGGGTTTCGAACGGATATGCTTGTGTGTTTGACTATTATTTAATTGTTAATTAATTTTTTACGTAGTTAATTAACTTCGTCATCGCCAAGGTCGCTTTGGATTCGTATTCTACACTTGCTGTACAGTCTCTGTGATTTTTTCGGGGTCCAAACGGATATGCGTGTGTGTTTGACTATTATTTAATTGTTGATTAATTTCTTAACTAGTTAACTAAATTTGTCATTGCCAAGGTCGCTTCGGATTCGCATTCTACACTTGCTGTACAGTCTCTGTGATTTTTTCGGGTTCCGAACGGATATGCGTGTGTGTTTGACTATTATTTAATTGTTAATTAATTTTTTACGTAGTTAACTAATTTCGTCATCGCCGAGGTCGCTCTGGATTCGTATTCTACACTTGCTGTACAGTCTCTGTGATTTTTTCGGGTTCCGAACGGATATGCGTGTGTGTTTGACTATTATTTAATTGTTAATTAATTTTTTAATTAGTTAACTAACTTCGTCATCGCCAAGGTCGCTTCGGATTTGTATTCTACACTTGTTGTGGAGTCTCTGTGATTTTTTCGGGTTCCGAACGGATATGCGTGTGTGTTTGACTATTATTTAATTGTTAATTAATTTTTTAATTAGTTAACTAACTTCGTCATCGCCAAGGTCGCTTTGGATTCTTATTCTACACTTGCTGTACAGTCTCTGTGATTTTTTCGGGTTCCGAACGGATATGCGTGTGTGTTTGACTATTATTTAATTGTTGATTAATTTCTTAACTAGTTAACTAAATTTGTCATTGCCAAGGTCGCTACGGATTCGCATTCTACACTTGCTGTACAGTCTCTGTGATTTTTTTCGGGGTCCAAACGGATATGCGTGTGTGTCTGATTATTATTTAATTGTTAATTAATTTTTTAATTAGTTAACTAACTTTGTCATCGCCAAGGTCGATTTGGATTCGTATTCTACACTTGCTGTACAATCTCTGTGATTTTTTCGGGTTCCGATCGGATATGCGTGTGTGTTTGACTATTATTTAATTGTTAATTAATTTTTTACTTAGTTAACTAATTTCGTCATCGCCAAGGTCGCTTTGGATTCGTATTCTACACTTGCTCTTCAGTCTCTGTGATTTTTTCGGGGTCCGAACGGATATGCGTGTGTGTTTGACTATTATTTAATTGTTAATTATTTTTTTAATTAGTTAACTAACTTCGTCATCGCCAAGGTCGCTTTGGATTCGTATTCTACACTTGCTGTACAGTCTCTGTGATTTTTTCGGGTTCCGAACGGATATGCGTGTGTGTTTGACTATTATTTAATTGTTAATTATTTTTTTACGTAGTTAACTAATTTCGTCATCGCCAAGGTCGCTTTGGATTCGTATTCTACACTTGCTGTACAGTCTCTGTGATTTTTTTCGGGGTCCGAACGGATATGCGTGTGTGTTTGATTATTATTTAATTGTTAATTAATTTTTTAATTAGTTAACTAACTTCGTCATCGCCAAGGTCGATTTGGATTCGTATTCTACACTTGCTGTACAATCTCTGTGATTTTTTCGGGTTCCGATCGGATATGCGTGTGTGTTTGACTATTATTTGTTAATTAATTTTTTACTTAGTTAACTAATTTCGTCATCGCCAAGGTCGCTTTGGATTCGTATTCTACACTTGCTCTTCAGTCTCTGTGATTTTTTCGGGGTCCGAACGGATATGCGTGTGTGTTTGATTATTATTTAATTGTTAATTAATTTTTTAATTAGTTAACTAACTTCGTCATCGCCAAGGTCGCTTCGGATTCGTATTCTACACTTGTTGTGGAGTCTCTGTGATTTTTTCGGGTTCCGAACGGATATGCGTGTGTGTTTGACTATTATTTAATTGTTAATTATTTTTTTAATTAGTTAACTAACTTCGTCATCGCCAAGGTCGCTTTGGATTCGTATTCTACACTTGCTGTACAGTCTCTGTGATTTTTTCGGGGTCCGAACGGATATGCGTGTGTGCTTGATTATTATTTAATTGTTAATTAATTTTTTACGTAGTTAACTAACTTCGTCATCGCCAAGGTCGCTTTGGATTCGTATTCTACACTTGCTGTACAGTCTCTGTGATTTTTTCGGGGTCCGAACGGATATGCGTGTGTGTTTGATTATTATTTAATTGTTAATTAATTTTTTACGTAGTTAACTAATTTCGTCATCGCCGAGGTCGCTTTGGATTCGTATTCTACACTTGCTGTACAGTCTCTGTGATTTATTCGGGTTTCGAACGGATATGCGTGTGTGTTTGACTATTATTTAATTGTTAATTAATTTTTTACGTAGTTAACTAATTTCGTCATCGCCGAGGTCGCTCTGGATTCGTATTCTACACTTGCTGTACAGTCTCTGTGATTTTTTCGGGTTCCGAACGGATATGCGTGTGTGTTTGACTATTATTTAATTGTTAATTAATTTTTTAATTAGTTAACTAACTTCGTCATCGCCAAGGTCGTTTCGGATTCGTATTCTACACTTGTTGTGGAGTCTCTGTGATTTTTTCGGGTTCCGAACGGATATGCGTGTGTGTTTGACTATTATTTAATTGTTAATTATTTTTTTAATTAGTTAACTAACTTCGTCATCGCCAAGGTCGCTTTGGATTCGTATTCTACACTTGCTGTACAGTCTCTGTGATTTTTTCGGGTTCCGAACGGATATGCGTGTGTGTTTGACTATTATTTAATTGTTAATTATTTTTTTACGTAGTTAACTAATTTCGTCATCGCCAAGGTCGCTTTGGATTCGTATTCTACACTTGCTGTACAGTCTCTGTGATTTTTTTCGGGGTCCGAACGGATATGCGTGTGTGTTTGATTATTATTTAATTGTTAATTAATTTTTTAATTAGTTAACTAACTTCGTCATCGCCAAGGTCGATTTGGATTCGTATTCTACACTTGCTGTACAATCTCTGTGATTTTTTCGGGTTCCGATCGGATATGCGTGTGTGTTTGACTATTATTTGTTAATTAATTTTTTACTTAGTTAACTAATTTCGTCATCGCCAAGGTCGCTTTGGATTCGTATTCTACACTTGCTCTTCAGTCTCTGTGATTTTTTCGGGGTCCGAACGGATATGCGTGTGTGTTTGATTATTATTTAATTGTTAATTAATTTTTTAATTAGTTAACTAACTTCGTCATCGCCAAGGTCGATTTGGATTCGTATTCTACACTTGCTGTACAATCTCTGTGATTTTTTCGGGTTCCGATCGGATATGCGTGTGTGTTTGACTATTATTTAATTGTTAATTAATTTTTTACTTAGTTAACTAATTTTGTCATCGCCAAGGTCGCTTTGGATTTGTATTCTACACTTGCTCTTCAGTCTCTGTGATTTTTTCGGGGTCCGAACGGATATGCGTGTGTGTTTGATTATTATTTAATTGTTAATTAATTTTTTAATTAGTTAACTAACTTCGTCATCGCCAAGGTCGCTTCGGATTCTTATTCTACACTTGCTGCACAATCTGAAACAATCGGAAACCGTTTTTTAAAATTCCTTTACCCGTAAAAATTAGAAAAATTAAAATATTGGTTTCCAGAACATCGGGAATGAAAAAGTACACACTCTATAGTACTCTGCGGACAATTCTACCCCTATTTCATATACAATTCGTTAAGATTTGGTTAATTAGTTCTGAAGTTAATTGTTGATTGATTTCTTAACTAGTTAACTGACTTCGTCGTCGCCAAGGTCGCTTCGGATTCGTATTCTACACTTGCTGTACAGTCTCTGTGATTTATTCGGGTTTCGAACGGATATGCGTGTGTGTTTGACTATTATTTAATTGTTAATTAATTTTTTACGTAATTAATTAACTTCGTCATCGCCAAGGTCGCTTTGGATTCGTATTCTACACTTGCTGTACAGTCTCTGTGATTTTTTCGGGGTCCAAACGGATATGCGTGTGTGTTTGACTATTATTTAATTGTTGATTAATTTCTTAACTAGTTAACTAAATTTGTCATTGCCAAGGTCGCTTCGGATTCGCATTCTACACTTGCTGTACAGTCTCTGTGATTATTTCGGGTTCCGAACGGATATGCGTGTGTGTTTGACTATTATTTAATTGTTAATTAATTTTTTACGTAGTTAACTAATTTCGTCATCGCCGAGGTCGCTCTGGATTCGTATTCTACACTTGCTGTACAGTCTCTGTGATTTTTTCGGGTTCCGAACGGATATGCGTGTGTGTTTGACTATTATTTAATTGTTAATTATTTTTTTACGTAGTTAACTAATTTCGTCATCGCCAAATTCGTTTTGGATTCGTATTCTACACTTGCTGTACAGTCTCTGTGATTTTTTTCGGGGTCCGAACGGATATGCGTGTGTGTTTGATTATTATTTAATTGTTAATTAATTTTTTAATTAGTTAACTAACTTCGTCATCGCCAAGGTCGATTTGGATTCGTATTCTACACTTGCTGTACAATCTCTGTGATTTTTTCGGGTTCCGATCGGATATGCGTGTGTGTTTGACTATTATTTAATTGTTAATTAATTTTTTACTTAGTTAACTAACTTCGTCATCGCCAAGGTCGATTTGGATTCGTATTCTACACTTGCTGTACAATCTCTGTGATTTTTTCGGGTTCCGACCGGATATGCGTGTGTGTTTGACTATTATTTAATTGTTAATTAATTTTTTACGTAGTTAACTAATTTCGTCATCGCCGAGGTCGCCCTGGATTCGTATTCTACACTTGCTGTACAGTCTCTGTGATTTTTTTCGGGGTCCGAACGGATATGCGTGTGTGTTTGATTATTATTTAATTGTTAATTAATTTTTTACGTAGTTAACTAATTTCGTCATCGCCGAGGTCGCCTTGGATTCGTATTCTACACTTGCTGTACAGTCTCTGTGATTTTTTTCGGGTTCCGAACGGATATGCGTGTGTGTTTGACTATTATTTAATTGTTAATTAATTTTTTACGTAGTTAACTAATTTCGTCATCGCCAAGGTCGCTTTGAATTCGTATTCTACACTTGCTGTACAGTCTCTGTGATTTTTTCGGGGTCCAAACGGATATGCGTGTGTATTTGACTATTATTTAATTGTTGATTAATTTTTTAACTAGTCGGCACCCGCGCTTGGAGTGTATGCCGTAGAGTTTCTCCAGTAAGAGTTAGTACACCCCGGTCTGACTCCTGATCAGTTCCGTCATTAGAAGAAAACGTGAGTAAAAGTCAGATAAAATCCCATGAAAAGTAGCCTCTAAATATTCAAAATTAATTCTAACTTCAACCGGGTAGCTTTCAAATTGTGGCAGCCGTGTGGCCATTTTGTGGCAGCCTTGTGGCCATTTTGTGGCAGCCTTGTGGCCATTTTGTGGCAGCTTTGTGGCCAAGGTCGCTTCGGATTCGTATTCTACACTTGTTGTGGGGTCTCTGTGATTTTTTCGGGTTCCGAACGGATATGCGTGTGTGTTTGACTATTATTTAATTGTTAATTATTTTTTTACGTAGTTAACTAATTTCGTCATCGCCAAGGTCGCTTTGGATTCGTATTCTACACTTGCTGTACAGTCTCTGTGATTTTTTTCGGGGTCCGAACGGATATGCGTGTGTGTTTGATTATTATTTAATTGTTAATTAATTTTTTACGTAGTTAACTAATTTCGTCATCGCCGAGGTCGCCTTGGATTCGTATTCTACACTTGCTGTACAGTCTCTGTGATTTTTTCGGGTTCCGAACGGATATGCGTGTGTGTTTGACTATTATTTAATTGTTAATTATTTTTTTACGTAGTTAACTAATTTCGTCATCGCCAAGGTCGCTTTGGATTCGTATTCTACACTTGCTGTACAGTCTCTGTGATTCTTTTCGGGGTCCGAACGGATATGCGTGTGTGTTTGATTATTATTTAATTGTTAATTAATTTTTTAATTAGTTAACTAACTTCGTCATCGCCAAGGTCGATTTGGATTCGTATTCTACACTTGCTGTACAATCTCTGTGATTTTTTCGGGTTCCGATCGGATATGCGTGTGTGTTTGACTATTATTTAATTGTTAATTAATTTTTTACTTAGTTAACTAATTTCGTCATCGCTAAGGTCGCTTTGGATTCGTATTCTACACTTGCTCTTCAGTCTCTGTGATTTTTTCGGGGTCCGAACGGATATGCGTGTGTGTTTGATTATTATTTAATTGTTAATTAATTTTTTAATTAGTTAACTAACTTCGTCATCGCCAAGGTCGCTTCGGATTCGTATTCTACACTTGTTGTGGAGTCTCTGTGATTTTTTCGGGTTCCGAACGGATATGCGTGTGTGTTTGACTATTATTTAATTGTTAATTATTTTTTTAATTAGTTAACTAACTTCGTCATCGCCAAGGTCGCTTTGGATTCGTATTCTACACTTGCTGTACAGTCTCTGTGATTTTTTCGGGTTCCGAACGGATATGCGTGTGTGTTTGACTATTATTTAATTGTTAATTATTTTTTTACGTAGTTAACTAATTTCGTCATCGCCAAGGTCGCTTTGGATTCGTATTCTACACTTGCTGTACAGTCTCTGTGATTTTTTTCGGGGTCCGAACGGATATGCGTGTGTGTTTGATTATTATTTAATTGTTAATTAATTTTTTAATTAGTTAACTAACTTCGTCATCGCCAAGGTCGATTTGGATTCGTATTCTACACTTGCTGTACAATCTCTGTTATTTTTTCGGGTTCCGACCGGATATGCGTGTGTGTTTGACTATTATTTAATTGTTAATTAATTTTTTACTTAGTTAACTAATTTCGTCATCGCCAAGGTCGCTTTGGATTCGTATTCTACACTTGCTCTTCAGTCTCTGTGATTTTTTCGGGGTCCGAACGGATATGCGTGTGTGTTTGATTATTATTTAATTGTTAATTAATTTTTTAATTAGTTAACTAACTTCGTCATCGCCAAGGTCGCTTCGGATTCGTATTCTACACTTGTTGTGGAATCTCTGTGATTTTTTCGGGTTCCGAACGGATATGCGTGTGTGTTTGATTATTATTTAATTGTTAATTATTTTTTTAATTAGTTAACTAACTTCGTCATCGCCAAGGTCGCTTTGGATTCGTATTCTACACTTGCTGTACAGTCTCTGTGATTTTTTCGGGGTCCGAACGGATATGCGTGTGTGTTTGATTATTATTTAATTGTTAATTAATTTTTTACGTAGTTAACTAATTTCGTCATCGCCGAGGTCGCTTTGGATTCGTATTCTACACTTGCTGTACAGTCTCTGTGATTTATTCGGGTTTCGAACGGATATGCGTGTGTGTTTGACTATTATTTAATTGTTAATTAATTTTTTACGTAGTTAATTAACTTCGTCATCGCCAAGGTCGCTTTGGATTCGTATTCTACACTTGCTGTACAGTCTCTGTGATTTTTTCGGGGTCCAAACGGATATGCGTGTGTGTTTGACTATTATTTAATTGTTGATTAATTTCTTAACTAGTTAACTAAATTTGTCATTGCCAAGGTCGCTTCGGATTCGCATTCTACACTTGCTGTACAGTCTCTGTGATTTTTTCGGGTTCCGAACGGATATGCGTGTGTGTTTGACTATTATTTAATTGTTAATTAATTTTTTAATTAGTTAACTAACTTCGTCATCGCCAAGGTCGTTTCGGATTCGTATTCTACACTTGTTGTGGAGTCTCTGTGATTTTTTCGGGTTCCGATCGGATATGCGTGTGTGTTTGACTATTATTTGTTAATTAATTTTTTACTTAGTTAACTAATTTCGTCATCGCCAAGGTCGCTTTGGATTCGTATTCTACACTTGCTCTTCAGTCTCTGTGATTTTTTCGGGGTCCGAACGGATATGCGTGTGTGTTTGATTATTATTTAATTGTTAATTAATTTTTTAATTAGTTAACTAACTTCGTCATCGCCAAGGTCGCTTCGGATTCGTATTCTACACTTGTTGTGGAGTCTCTGTGATTTTTTCGGGTTCCGAACGGATATGCGTGTGTGTTTGACTATTATTTAATTGTTAATTATTTTTTTAATTAGTTAACTAACTTCGTCATCGCCAAGGTCGCTTTGGATTCGTATTCTACACTTGCTGTACAGTCTCTGTGATTTTTTCGGGGTCCGAACGGATATGCGTGTGTGCTTGATTATTATTTAATTGTTAATTAATTTTTTACGTAGTTAACTAACTTCGTCATCGCCAAGGTCGCTTTGGATTCGTATTCTACACTTGCTGTACAGTCTCTGTGATTTTTTCGGGGTCCGAACGGATATGCGTGTGTGTTTGATTATTATTTAATTGTTAATTAATTTTTTACGTAGTTAACTAATTTCGTCATCGCCGAGGTCGCTTTGGATTCGTATTCTACACTTGCTGTACAGTCTCTGTGATTTATTCGGGTTTCGAACGGATATGCGTGTGTGTTTGACTATTATTTAATTGTTAATTAATTTTTTACGTAGTTAACTAATTTCGTCATCGCCGAGGTCGCTCTGGATTCGTATTCTACACTTGCTGTACAGTCTCTGTGATTTTTTCGGGTTCCGAACGGATATGCGTGTGTGTTTGACTATTATTTAATTGTTAATTAATTTTTTAATTAGTTAACTAACTTCGTCATCGCCAAGGTCGTTTCGGATTCGTATTCTACACTTGTTGTGGAGTCTCTGTGATTTTTTCGGGTTCCGAACGGATATGCGTGTGTGTTTGACTATTATTTAATTGTTAATTATTTTTTTAATTAGTTAACTAACTTCGTCATCGCCAAGGTCGCTTTGGATTCGTATTCTACACTTGCTGTACAGTCTCTGTGATTTTTTCGGGTTCCGAACGGATATGCGTGTGTGTTTGACTATTATTTAATTGTTAATTATTTTTTTACGTAGTTAACTAATTTCGTCATCGCCAAGGTCGCTTTGGATTCGTATTCTACACTTGCTGTACAGTCTCTGTGATTTTTTTCGGGGTCCGAACGGATATGCGTGTGTGTTTGATTATTATTTAATTGTTAATTAATTTTTTAATTAGTTAACTAACTTCGTCATCGCCAAGGTCGATTTGGATTCGTATTCTACACTTGCTGTACAATCTCTGTGATTTTTTCGGGTTCCGATCGGATATGCGTGTGTGTTTGACTATTATTTGTTAATTAATTTTTTACTTAGTTAACTAATTTCGTCATCGCCAAGGTCGCTTTGGATTCGTATTCTACACTTGCTCTTCAGTCTCTGTGATTTTTTCGGGGTCCGAACGGATATGCGTGTGTGTTTGATTATTATTTAATTGTTAATTAATTTTTTAATTAGTTAACTAACTTCGTCATCGCCAAGGTCGATTTGGATTCGTATTCTACACTTGCTGTACAATCTCTGTGATTTTTTCGGGTTCCGATCGGATATGCGTGTGTGTTTGACTATTATTTAATTGTTAATTAATTTTTTACTTAGTTAACTAATTTCGTCATCGCCAAGGTCGCTTTGGATTTGTATTCTACACTTGCTCTTCAGTCTCTGTGATTTTTTCGGGGTCCGAACGGATATGCGTGTGTGTTTGATTATTATTTAATTGTTAATTAATTTTTTACTTAGTTAACTAATTTCGTCATCGCCAAGGTCGCTTTGGATTCGTATTCTACACTTGCTCTTCAGTCTCTGTGATTTTTTCGGGGTCCGAACGGATATGCGTGTGTGTTTGATTATTATTTAATTGTTAATTAATTTTTTAATTAGTTAACTAACTTCGTCATCGCCAAGGTCGCTTCGGATTCGTATTCTACACTTGTTGTGGAATCTCTGTGATTTTTTCGGGTTCCGAACGGATATGCGTGTGTGTTTGATTATTATTTAATTGTTAATTATTTTTTTAATTAGTTAACTAACTTCGTCATCGCCAAGGTCGCTTTGGATTCGTATTCTACACTTGCTGTACAGTCTCTGTGATTTTTTCGGGGTCCGAACGGATATGCGTGTGTGTTTGATTATTATTTAATTGTTAATTAATTTTTTACGTAGTTAACTAATTTCGTCATCGCCGAGGTCGCTTTGGATTCGTATTCTACACTTGCTGTACAGTCTCTGTGATTTATTCGGGTTTCGAACGGATATGCGTGTGTGTTTGACTATTATTTAATTGTTAATTAATTTTTTACGTAGTTAATTAACTTCGTCATCGCCAAGGTCGCTTTGGATTCGTATTCTACACTTGCTGTACAGTCTCTGTGATTTTTTCGGGGTCCAAACGGATATGCGTGTGTGTTTGACTATTATTTAATTGTTGATTAATTTCTTAACTAGTTAACTAAATTTGTCATTGCCAAGGTCGCTTCGGATTCGCATTCTACACTTGCTGTACAGTCTCTGTGATTTTTTCGGGTTCCGAACGGATATGCGTGTGTGTTTGACTATTATTTAATTGTTAATTAATTTTTTAATTAGTTAACTAACTTCGTCATCGCCAAGGTCGTTTCGGATTCGTATTCTACACTTGTTGTGGAGTCTCTGTGATTTTTTCGGGTTCCGATCGGATATGCGTGTGTGTTTGACTATTATTTGTTAATTAATTTTTTACTTAGTTAACTAATTTCGTCATCGCCAAGGTCGCTTTGGATTCGTATTCTACACTTGCTCTTCAGTCTCTGTGATTTTTTCGGGGTCCGAACGGATATGCGTGTGTGTTTGATTATTATTTAATTGTTAATTAATTTTTTAATTAGTTAACTAACTTCGTCATCGCCAAGGTCGCTTCGGATTCGTATTCTACACTTGTTGTGGAGTCTCTGTGATTTTTTCGGGTTCCGAACGGATATGCGTGTGTGTTTGACTATTATTTAATTGTTAATTATTTTTTTAATTAGTTAACTAACTTCGTCATCGCCAAGGTCGCTTTGGATTCGTATTCTACACTTGCTGTACAGTCTCTGTGATTTTTTCGGGGTCCGAACGGATATGCGTGTGTGCTTGATTATTATTTAATTGTTAATTAATTTTTTACGTAGTTAACTAACTTCGTCATCGCCAAGGTCGCTTTGGATTCGTATTCTACACTTGCTGTACAGTCTCTGTGATTTTTTCGGGGTCCGAACGGATATGCGTGTGTGTTTGATTATTATTTAATTGTTAATTAATTTTTTACGTAGTTAACTAATTTCGTCATCGCCGAGGTCGCTTTGGATTCGTATTCTACACTTGCTGTACAGTCTCTGTGATTTATTCGGGTTTCGAACGGATATGCGTGTGTGTTTGACTATTATTTAATTGTTAATTAATTTTTTACGTAGTTAACTAATTTCGTCATCGCCGAGGTCGCTCTGGATTCGTATTCTACACTTGCTGTACAGTCTCTGTGATTTTTTCGGGTTCCGAACGGATATGCGTGTGTGTTTGACTATTATTTAATTGTTAATTAATTTTTTAATTAGTTAACTAACTTCGTCATCGCCAAGGTCGTTTCGGATTCGTATTCTACACTTGTTGTGGAGTCTCTGTGATTTTTTCGGGTTCCGAACGGATATGCGTGTGTGTTTGACTATTATTTAATTGTTAATTATTTTTTTAATTAGTTAACTAACTTCGTCATCGCCAAGGTCGCTTTGGATTCGTATTCTACACTTGCTGTACAGTCTCTGTGATTTTTTCGGGTTCCGAACGGATATGCGTGTGTGTTTGACTATTATTTAATTGTTAATTATTTTTTTACGTAGTTAACTAATTTCGTCATCGCCAAGGTCGCTTTGGATTCGTATTCTACACTTGCTGTACAGTCTCTGTGATTTTTTTCGGGGTCCGAACGGATATGCGTGTGTGTTTGATTATTATTTAATTGTTAATTAATTTTTTAATTAGTTAACTAACTTCGTCATCGCCAAGGTCGATTTGGATTCGTATTCTACACTTGCTGTACAATCTCTGTGATTTTTTCGGGTTCCGATCGGATATGCGTGTGTGTTTGACTAT
Source organism: Temnothorax ravouxi (assembly GCA_030770255.1). NCBI lineage: Eukaryota > Metazoa > Arthropoda > Insecta > Hymenoptera > Formicidae > Temnothorax > Temnothorax ravouxi. The sequence goes on from JASTWP010000484.1 coordinate 144,600, forward strand.
TATTTGTTAATTAATTTTTTACTTAGTTAACTAATTTCGTCATCGCCAAGGTCGCTTTGGATTCGTATTCTACACTTGCTCTTCAGTCTCTGTGATTTTTTCGGGGTCCGAACGGATATGCGTGTGTGTTTGATTATTATTTAATTGTTAATTAATTTTTTAATTAGTTAACTAACTTCGTCATCGCCAAGGTCGT